>CATIWR010238365.1:0-58779 GCA_949677035.1 Omphalea diandra | reverse complement strand
GCTAATCCGTGGCATACCAAAATCCACTTTACCTCTACCATTTTTTATTTTTCTTCTTCTTCTTCTTCGTATAAAAAAGTTATGTTCTTTAGCGCTGCGTTTTGGTTGTGCTGGGGACGATGTGGTTGATCAGATGTTTGGGTTTCACTAGGACTTGGGGGAATTTCATTGGCTTCTGCGTCAACCATTTTTAGTCTAATTGAATTAGGAGGAAAAATTAGAATGCAAGTGTTTGTCATAGCAACCACTAGAGAAATTTAAAATACATGAATTTAATGAAATCGATAGATTTAAATTTTATAAATAATAAATTTAATATATTTTAAAATTTTAATTATTTATTTTGAACGTAAAATTTATAAATTATTAAGAATAATCTTAAAATAAAAAAATATCAAAAATTCTTATAATTTATTAAAATGATCAATTTAAACTTTTTCACTCCTAGCTGGAAAATGAAAACTTTTAAAATGAAAATTTTGAATAATGATAAATTTTATAAAATTTATAGGTTGTGATGGATTAACTCAAATAGGTGCTAAAATATTGTAATATAGGAAGAAGGGATATATATCATAATTTTTTTTGTTATTAATTGATTGAGTATTTTTTAAAAATTTTTTTTTCCTTTTCATACTTCAGAGAACAAATAGTTATAATATCTTTAATTATTTATTCGATAAATACCTTAGTCACACTTGATGAGACACACTTTTAAAATCATGCAGTATATAATATTGTGTTTATACCTCAGTAGCTTGATGAATCTAATATTGTGTTTAGCTCAACTCTAACTTAAAATTCATTTTATTTACAAATAAATTTCTTATAAAATTCATTTGCAAATTAATTTTTGTGTTTTAGCATATTATAAAATAAAAAATAGAATTCATTTAATTTAATTATAATCAATTTCAAAGATTTACAAAAATAAAATTTCAAATGAATTTTCATTTATATCAAACACACAAAATATTTTCAAATAAATTTCATAAAAATTATAAAATTCATTTATACCCAACACAATGTAAATATTAATAAACAGAATTTTTTGTTCTTTCATGTTCATCCACTTTTTTTTTTGGATATAATTAAACTTGAAATCAATCATTATTTCTTCTTTTATTTGTTTACGCTAAGCAAATGTAATTTATTTATACAATGTAACAAATAGACACAGCAATTCACAGATAACAAAATTTGTCAAAAGAACAAAAATTCCATTATATTTCAATTAACAATAGCCCAGTTGCCTAGGAGCGAGCAAAAACCGGATTGAACCGAAAAAATCGACCAAATCGAGCCGATTTAATTCGGTTCGATTTTATTTTTTTTAATAAAATCAGTTTGTTCGGTTATAATTTTAAAAAAAATTCGATTTTCAGTTTTCAGTTCGGTTTTCTAGATAGAAAACCGAATTAACCGAAGTAATAAATAAATCAAATCAATTTGAATCGAACCAGATTTAAAATATAAGTAATTTAATTGAAACAAACCAAATCAAATCAAACTTTTATAAGATAAGTTTTGTTCGATTTATAGATACATAAATTTCGATTTAACTGGTTCGATTAATTCAGTTTTTTCAAAAAATTCAGTTCGGTTCGGTTAGAAATATATAAAATTCGGTTTAATAAAATTTGATAAAAAACTGAACCGACTGGACCGACTGTTTGCTCACCCCTACAGTTGCCAACTGTATATCTGCATCATCGATACTATCTTCTACAATGGCAATGCAAGATCCTACAGATTTTCTCATGGACATGGCTTCTGCAAGTTTGGCTCGGGCTCCTTCATGTCTACGCAAAATTAGGACAGTATTTAGTACTGACCATCTAACTGAGAGTCTGCTTTTTTATGTGTGAATCCCAAGCCCTTGAGCAGCAAATCCAACTGTGCAATAAGCAAAACAAAAATTTCAAACATCACTATTGTAATGTATGTGCTGCTCAATAACTTGCTATTTGTTAAAGAATAGAATAGTATAGCAGAAAAGGACTGGTCCAGGTACTGGACTAACTGAGTAAAGCCCAAAAACCTCTCACAGCATAAATTGAAAAAAAAAAAAAAAAAAAGGTACAGTATAGTTGAGCTAAAAAAGGACAACTTGGACCTTGTTTATATCAGTAAGGCCTCCCTCAGCATATCAATATAAAAGGTACTCAGTTACTACACCTGCTAGTGCTATGCATGAGAATCTGTTCAATGCCTAACAAACAAAACATAGTCCCAACATAAGAAATTGTCTTCTATCAAGGTTTCTCATTTTTTTGCAAAATTTGAACTTAATCAACACGTTGAATATGAAGAACATACTGAAGCTGATACTTTTCCTGCATTAACCTGCGTCAAATGGTAATTGCTAAGAATTAGGAAATGCTGAGCAGTCATATATCAGGAAATAAATTCAAGGTTTGGGGAAATGGACCTATTTCTTCAAGAAACTCATAGTCCACAAAAGTAGTCCCAGCTTGAACATTGAGAGATCCTTCCTTCTGCAAGGCTTCCAAACTAGTTAATGTATAACCCTGTGGAAGAATACCCACCAAATATGCAATCAAGAAATGCCCAGCTTCATGCTGCATTACAAATCACCTTTCCATTAGTAATAATAAGAGGTCAAAAATGCTCACACTTGCCAAGAATAAGTAGTTCTAATGCTGCACAACTTGACACAAGAAATAGAAAAAATGCTACCATCAAATATGTTTTAACACTAATTTGTACTTACGTGAATAACCCTGTCGTGATACTTCTGGCTAAATGTATGACCAATTGTATCAAGAACCAAAGCCCCAACTCCGCCATTAAAAGAGATCTACATATACAACCCGTTAGATGAAGCATGGGTACATGATATCATGGATGGTCTACACTAATAATGTGGTCATGGAGTGCATGTCCCACGGTATCCTTAAAATATTTCCCATGTAGCAGGGTAAAAAAAAAAATTGTATTCCAATTTAAGCGTAATCAAGAAAGTAAACTAACAAACTTACTGAGTCTAGCGTCAATAAAAACAAGAAACCCAAAGAAAGATAAAGAATCTGTTGTGGGCTAAACCCAAAAGCATTCCAAGCAGCAACACCACCAAGAAGAGCAGCAAGCTGCAAATTTCTTTCTACAGAACCGAGTGTGGCATCCACAGGTGACAAAAGAGAAGCTGTGTCTATCCCATTGAGCTTCAGCTCATCCAATGTGTAAAGTCTTTGTGGGACTTGCCTTGCTGCCCCAAAACATCGTAGCCCACCAGGCTTCCCTTGCAAATCCTTGACAAGAGAAAGCGCTGATCTTTCATCGCCCTTGGCTAGCTCCTTGTCCACCTGCTCTAGTGCTTGCCGTCTCCCGACATCAACTGATGACGATGAATTGAAGATTTTAAAGGAGGAAAGTCTCGTTCTTGGAGGAGAAACCAAGGCCGTGCGATAGAGTGCTGTGCCCATTCATTTAAAAAAAAAAAAAGAAAAGAAAAAAAGGAACCCAACTTGATTTTATGATTTATTCTTAAAAAAGTCTTTTTTTTTTTGTTTTTTGTTTTTTTTTTACTTCAGTCCACAGCCACACAACACAAACAAGATAATCATGAGGAAAATGTTAATGGATAAAAACGTTTATCCCAACAATCTATTTACTTCGCAGCCCCTAATCATTAATAACCAAAAATATTAAAAACTGAAGGTCGTTTAGTTTCCTCTGCTTTGTTTTTAACTCGCTGGGAATTGGGAAACCAAAGCTGAGTTGGGAAAAGGAATGAACTTTGCTGCGGAGTTCCTGCTAGAACCTTCGGGTAATAGAATTCTAGCTCCAGCGAAATTCAGAGAAAAAGATTATACAATACGACGCCGTCTAGCTCTAAAAAGAGTGGATAGAGAGCTATCTAAAGGCAATTTCAAGACGGCACTTTCTGTAGTCAAACAGTTGCAAGGCAAGCCCTTTGGCCTCCGCGGCTTTGGCGCCGCCAAGCAGGCAGGTTTAAGTTTCAATTTCACCGGCTGTAGTAGTTTATCAAATAATGCAGTGTTAGCAAATTTCATGTTTTGCTGATTGGTTGGTGTAGGTACCTAAAAATGGAGCAGCATTGGATAAACTAGAATTCAGTGGGATAGATTTATGCCCCATTAAACAATTGGTTGATTCGGTTATGGATTCTTTACAGAACGCTGTTGTGTATCCTTTACTAGATGGTGAACGCAAAAGGTCTAGCTGTGAACAAGATCATTTCTTGTGCCTGCAAGTAAGTTAGACAGATGTTTCTTTACGTTATCTCTTTTAGTATCTAAAGTTTATATAGTTTATTCGCTATTGAGTATGTGATATGAACTAAGGTGGTGATTTATTTGATTTTTTGATAATTTTAGCCAACTTCTTATGTGATAGTTAAGTCTCACTACCTTCTTTTAATCATTCAACAACATTTAATGGACAGTTTCTACTTTTGTGAAGTTCAATGTTGTCAATCTTGTATAGACTATTCCTGTTGGCTATGAACTAAGTTGGTATTCACTTCATCCTTCGATAATTATCCGTCTAATGGTTTATTTGATATTAGCAATCCACTACCGTCTTTTAATCATCCAACGAATTTCTGTGACTGCTTTGGTTTCAACTTTTTTGAAGTTAAAAAGTTAAAATTTTTGCAGCATGAAGCAGGTCATTTTCTGGTTGGCTACTTGTTAGGAGCTCTACCAAAAGGATATAGAGTGCCGTCCATTGAAGAACTGAGACATGGCAATTTTGCAGGAGCAAAAGTAGAGTTTTTGGGATTTGAGTTTCTTAGAGAAGTAAGACTGAAGTTGTCATTTGCTCTCCTCCTAATTTACTATAGAAAGAAATATTTAAAGGGGCAATGAATTGAATAGGAACCGATACAATGTTCTAGTTTTGTTCATGACAGTGGTAGCCTTTACTGATAGAACTTGAAAAATTCTTGTGGTTGTGGGTTAACATGGCTGCACTTCGAAAGTCATTATTTCTTGACTCTTCTTTCATACAGGTTGGTGCTGCACAGAATATTATAGAAGGAGAAATAAGCCATAAGGTGAGATATTCTTCCATATTTCCCCTATGTAATTGATGAAATCTATGCAACTGTTGCTTCTTGATTATGTGGAAGTATTAAGATGACCATTCTAGTATGTTTTGGTTCCTTGAAAGTGTTGCTACATTCTCATGTTATTCAGAGTTTTTCAGGTGTTGTAGATTAAATTAGTTGAGGAAAACCATATGTGAACATAACTGAATTTTCTCCGGCTGCTTTTGATATTAGTCTAACTTGGAAGTTCATTGGTTGATTTTTGTGTTTTAGTAATCATTCCCTGGGATCATACGTATGGTTTCAAGTAAGTAGTACAACTGAAACAGAACAGTTTCTTGAAATTCATATAACTTGCTAATTTTAAAAGTATGTGTTATTGTTATTTGGCAAATGCCGTTGGTTTTTCTTCAATCTGAAATTTGTTTGAAAGATAATGTTTTTCCTCTAGGATTCCTATAATTTGTGTTGCTATATCGTGCAGGTCAATAGAAGCAAAATTTCATCAAAGGTGAAGACTCTTCTTTCTTTTTTTCTCTAACTAATGGCTTGGACAACATCCTTTCTATAATTGCAAATGAGAGATTATTTGTTGGGGTGCTACTGATACTAGTGGAAATAAGTACTACATACAACAATCATCATTGTTGGTTGAATGCAAAAAAATTCACAATGCAAGATCCAATCCTTTCGCCTTGCTTTATGCTTGACCACTCGAAAGTAATGGTCTCAAAAAAGAGATTTGCATTTGAGAACAAGGTTCTTATCTTGGATTTTCCGTATGAATTTAATCATGGAATTAATTATTTTTCCTTTTGCAGACGCTGAACAATTTTTCTTGCATAATACTAGGAGGCTTGGTGGTGGAACACCTAGTATTTGGGTATGCTGAAGGCCACTATTACGATGTTGACAAGGTTAGTTTGGATATTTAAAAATGCTGTACTCGAGCACGAATCACTTTAACTAACTAGGATTATATTTCATCTCAAAAGTTGGACAGAGCACTGAAATGGCTGGGGTTCTCCGAGAGTAAAAAGAACTTCCAAAAGAGATGGGCTGCACTGAATACTACCTTTGTGTTGTGTTGTCATCAGAAAGCTAGATTTAAACTGGTAGAAGCCATGGCTCGAGGCAAATCAGTTGGGTTTTGCATAGATGCAATCGAGAATGCTATAGATGAAAAAACAAATTTAAATATATCGCGTTCTGGTTTGTGAGCAACTAAAACTAACTCGAAAACAATTTTTTCTTCTTAATCTGGCTAGCCTCATCATATATATGTCGCTTGAATATATTTGAGCCGGGCCTGCGTAAATGCTCAAGCGCAGGTGAATTAGTTAAAGCTGTTGTAAATAATATTCTTCCTCATAGTGCGGGGGTTCATTATGCTTCTAAACCTCATTTGAAGCCATTCTGATTGAAAGTTACTGGAAGTGAGGCGATCATGCTGGAAATGTTGCGGTGCTCGAAAGCCATGAAAAACAGGATTCCAAGCTTTATAATCTCGTAGCAAGATGGGATAGACGCGGAATTTGGGTTCCTAATCATAGTAACAATTGATTGTTGATCATGCTACACGCCAAAGTCGAGGTTTGGTGGCGCGACCTGACCATTCAAAGGAGCTCATATCATAAGTGCCAACTGATGTAAAACCAAAACCCCATATGCCTACCTTGATAAGCAGCAAAGCATCAAAGAATAGAAATATATCAACTCTAATATTCAATTGTTTAGAAGACATCATGTCGTTCAAAATTGGACAAGGATTACATTCCCGATCACATACTAATCATCCAACTAAAAACTAGAACGGGCTGATTCAAAATAGTATTTCAAGTGCAGAGTCGAAAACAAATATATTACAACTGTAGAAATCCCTAAACAACAAAAGGAGGCCTAGAACTCCTGAGAAGCAGAACCAATATCACCTTTCCCCTTGCCCATTTTCTTAGGAAGGAGAGTCTGGTGAATGTTGGGCAGCACACCACCATTGGCAATAGTAACAGAACCCAAAAGCTTGCTCAGCTCCTCATCATTCCTCACCGCAAGCTGAATATGCCTTGGCACAATACGATTCTTCTTGTTATCTCTCGCCGCGTTTCCAGCTAGCTCCAACACCTAAACACAAAGTAACATTTCCCATCAATAACCTCGAATGACACCAAATCAATCACAAAAAATAACTACTCGCTACAAAACAGAAATTACTCGCTTAGCTCAACTAACCTCATGCAATGAAACCCTAATCATGACCGATCAGGGTAAAAATCAGAAAACATTTAAAAAAAAAAAGCAACAGCCAAAATTGACCCCAAATACAAGAACAAATCTAGAATAAGAAAACAAAGTTAATTCCTTCAAACACAGCAAAGTTATCCACTTTAACTACACTAAAATCTCAACATGCAATGATTCAGCCTAATCGTGACTAATTAGGGCAAAAATTAGATCAAACTGAAAAATGCACAAAAAAAAAACAAAATTTTAACGCAAACAAGCCATGCTATAAAAACTAACAAGACTAATTGAACCAAAAGCGTGATTAACTAATCATATACCTCAGCGGCGAGATACTCGAGGACGGCAGAGAGATAAACGGGAGCACCGGCACCGACACGCTCAGCATACTTTCCGGCCTTGAGGAACCTGGCAATCCTGCCGACGGGGAACTGCAACCCAGCCTTTTGCGATCGGGACACCGACTTCGAGGCCTTAGGCTTTCCTCTTCCTCCTTTGGTTGATCCACCGGTCGAACTCATCTTTCACGAATCCCCAAAATGCAACACGAAACCCTAACCCTAGTTTTTGAGATTTCAAGAATAGTTAGAAGAGAGACACGGCGTTGCCTTATGTGAAAGAATGAAGGAGTGAAGGAAATGGGGTGTTTGGGTTTGTATATATATGAAGTGAAAGGTTGATGTGATTTGTCGATACCGATTCTCGAGGATTGCCAGCGTGGCACTCTCGGCGGGAAAGTGTTTTTCTTCCAGCGTTTCTTTTGTTTCTCGCGCTCCTTAGGGTGAGACGTGTGATGGAATGAGGAGCAGAACGGCGTCGTTGCATAGAGCTCAGGAACTATTTACTTGATTTGAGAAGTGTATTAAAAGGGTAGCCCAAAACTAAATTCTGTGCCCAAATTGGCTACTGTATCAAGAGCCCAACTGAGAAGCACTGAGAGAAATGTGGACATTTGAGGAATGTCAAGAAGTTGTTGATTGAGATTTGAGGTAGGTTGTACATGTGACTTTGATTTAAATATTTGAATTAAAAATATTTAAAATTAATAATATTTATTAACTTTTGATTAATTTAAATTGAACTGAATTGATATATAAATTTGAGATTAGATTAAATTTTATTTAATATTCATATCGAAAATTCAACTAAATCTGAATTAAATAACCTATATAAATAAATATGCAATAGTTGCATAAATTTATTATTTAATAAATTAAATGATAGTAAATCATTTATAAATATAAGTATATATCAATTTATAGATGATAAAAATATAATTCATATATCTTATTATATATAAAAATTAATTTAAATTAAATTATTTGTTTAAGAATTAAAAATAAGTTTTATAATCCTATGGATCAATTTATGAATGATAAAATGTATTGTTAAGTAAAATAATTAATTTTATGCCTATTCTGAATTATGACATTTGCTTGCTGGTTTGAAGAATTACATTATTGCTTGTATTTTTATTTTATATTGTATTTATATTTTTTATTTAATACTTAGAAATGCATTTTTTTAGCAAAAAAATATTTATGTTCATGGATTTATATATTTCACAAATTCTTCATATTATATATATTAATTAGAAGATTTTGATATAAATAGATCTGCTTCCATTTATTTGATTTATGTTTTTTAATAATTGAAAATTTGGATACAAAATTTATTCGCTTTAAATATAGAATTTGTTTATTTTTTTGTTTACTTTTTATATCTATTTGAACAAATTCTACAGTAATAGAAATAAAATTTGCTCAACTATATATATATATAAAGTAAAAAAAATAAATTATGTATTTAGAGTGAAAAAATTATATACTCATATATAATTAGTTGAAATAATACACAAAATCTGATATCAAATCAAATAGATATAACGAAATTATAAATTTGATATCATTTTACAAACGACCTTATAGTAAAATTTTATCAATAAACAAACTACGATATCATATTTGTTAAAAACGAAAATCACATAATAAAATTTTGTTATTTTTCCTTAATAAAAACTTATAAATTCTATTGTGGTTTTTAAAAAGAGAATGCCAAATTTTTTATTCGAGATGCCTCTAGTATTTTGAGTTATGCTCTAAATTTTGTCGCATAATTATTTTTGCAGATATCTCCTGCACATGGTTCGGAAACTGATAATGTAATTAGATGATTCTTTTTTTTTTTTTTTTTAATGTTTGGGGGAAAATAATTGGATTGTCTTGGCATAGCCGAAACTATGCTTAATGTATAATTTTGTTCATTTTACAATTCTTATTGTAGAACTAAAAATTAATGAAAATTGAGATTTTTATTATCAAAGCTCAATAAATTGTTTAATAATTTTGGAACTAAAAAAAAAAAACAAAAATTCATTTATTGGATTGCCAACTTGTACTGCATTTGTGTTAGATAGATTTGCATGTATCTATAAGAACTTGTAACGTTAATTTTATTCATGCCCCCACACGTTTGGTTTCGATGTATGACGAGACTGAGTTTGGTGGTGGCCACGAACCTATGATTGTTCTACTCTTAGAAAATGCACAGTAATCTACAACCTTCCACCATATAAACTCGAACAAAATGTCAATTTGACAATCATTGAAGATAATGAAAAATATATTGTGTGATGAACATACATTGTACTAGGATATGATGATCATCGAGCTAAACTAGGCTTGTCTCAAGGATTATTTGATGAACAAATTCAACACTTAGTATTGTTTGATAACTCTATTCGTATGTCTTAGTATTGTTTGATAACTCTATTCGTATATCATTTTGTTTAATTCAATTAGAATTCTTTTTAAATAACAAGTAAAATTTTTGTAATTTAAAATTATCAATTAATACGTTTAATTAATAAATATTAAAATATTTTTATCAACATGATCTATATATTATTAACAAATTAATATATTCTCATTTTAAAGTAAACTTTTTCTCCATAAGTTCTATTTATAGATGCGAAGATATAGATATTCTGCAAATTCTCAATAAAAAACTAAAAATACACCTTTGAATTTTACCTTTTCTAATATTTTATAATAATTCACGCTCTTCATATTTATATTGAGAATTAGTTTAATATATTAATTTATATTTCGTTAATTTAGAATTATATCAGTATTTTAATTAAAAATATTTTAATTTTTTAAGTAATTTTACATTTTTTTTGATCTGGTAACATATTAAATTAATATGATAAAAATAAAATTGTTACTTAGTAATTTTAATTATTTCAATAATTATAATTAACAAACAGATTAATTAGATTTAATATTTAATTTATAGTTGATATTAAATAATTATATAATTAATAACTTTTAACATTTAAAATCATATAATAATTAAATTTTATTTTTAAAATTTTCAACATTTAATTTTTTATTCTATTAAATACAATTTAAGCTGAGTTGTATGGGTTAAGATCAGGCTTACCATTGTAGAAGCGGAAGCTGGCAAATGATGAAAACATGACAATCAGTCAACTTTTCCTTATGAAGATTCGTTGATTAACTCATATCGCAGGAATATCACCTGGGTTTCTGATTGCCATTTATAAAGATCTGTGTTATTGCTGACTTGTTCAAGGGATGGGAAAGAAAACACCGTGTGTACAAGATGAGATAAATATCTCATTTTCATTCTCTCTGTCTCTCTATATATAATTTTTTTAATACTAATTTTACCCTTTAATTCATATGCACAATATTTTTAAAATCATAACAAATTAGTAAAATTGAGAATTATTTGGTATTTTTAAAAGTAAAAAATCAATTCACTAGAAAGTTAATTAAAATTAGATGAAGTTAATTCAATTTAGACTATATCGTTCTATAAAACTTTACACTATTTTACTCAAATGTTAAATAATAAAAGTATTTTTTATTATTATATTATATGATACTAATTTTTATTTTTAAATATTATTTATATATTTTAAAATTTTATAAAAATATTATATTAAATCAGATCAATTGGGCGAAATAAACTAAAAATTTGTCAAATAATTGATTCTGTTACCAGTTCAATTTGTCTGTGCATGTTCACAATGGTTGGCCAACTAGTCAAAATAGGATTAGTTTGGTCCAAATTTAGAATTATAAGGTATAATTTAGCTTCAAAAAGTTAACTTAGATTTCAATAGTTAATATAAAAAACAAAAAAGTTCGGGGTCTAAGTTGAACCTTTATAATCCCAATCATATTTTACTCAAACCTCACCCTAAATAAGTAAAAATTCAGACTGAGCCCATAAAAACCGAAGACAGGACCCCCCTTTCCAGTTTCCATTTGACCCAATTCACGCAGGTGTGCAACTGTGTGAAATGAAGAGAGGAGAGGGGTAAGTATGGTAAGGTAATAATAAAATAAAGAAAAGGCAGGTGGGACTATTGAAAGGGAAAGAGAGCCAAAAATGCACAAAATGACAGAAGAGGTGTTGAATTTTGGACCATACGTATAAAAAGGATGAGTGAAATTAAAGGGTAGGTTACCCTAGAATTGGAGGGTGATATTTTGTTGTTCACTGAGAGGGAAGGGATGGGAAAAGGCTAACCCACAACAATACAAAACCTGTTCTTAGTTGTTGTTGACCATAACAATAGTGAAGTTTTGTCCCTTTGATAGGGATGTTTATAGAAAGTGACTTCAGATTAAAAGTTAGCCCAGTTGCTTGTTTGGTTCACCACCCACTTCCGTTCATGTTTTTTCTAAATCAAATGATTTTTTTTTCTTTTTTAGGGGGGGTGGGGGGGCATAACTTCAGATTCAGATGCTTATAAATAGAGCAATGCAATAGATGACACATGTTACTTATAATTAATATTTTCACTCTACAAGGTCTAAACAATTTATTCTCTTTAGCTTTCATAAATCAATCATTGATTTAGACAAGGCTTTTTTAATCTTTTTTTTATTATTATTTTACAATCATCCTTAATGATCTTTTATTGAAAAATCTATCATCATTGATTTGATTTAAAATCTAAACAGATTTGAGAGTGATTGAGCGCCATATATTTATCAATTAAATATTAACACTACAATCATATTATTATCATAAAGATATTGTTATTTTCAATTGAATTTTTTTTAATGTAATTAGTACATACATTTGTTGTGGCATTCCATTTAAAAGTGACCATGGTTCAGTTCATATTAGGAGTTTATAAATCTTCAAAGCCTTGGAGATTTTAAAAATAAACAACGAATATCATCCTAAATTTTTAGTTCAATTATATATAAATTTATAATAGTTTAATTTAATTTTTTTGATTCTTTCATGACGGTTAAATTCGTTTCTATATTAATAAGGGTATTCAATTTATTTTAATTAAACTTTTTATTTTATGAACTAAAATAAAATAAAATTTATATTCTCACATTTAATATTTCAAAAAAAATTAATGAGTGATAATTTAATAAAAGTACCTAATAACTTACATATTAATACTAAATTAAAATCATTTTTAATATTATTAGTTATTAATAATAAACAGTCTAAATACTAGTTATTAAGAGTAGTAATTATTGGTAGTATAAATTAATTGGGTGGATTAACTAGTAAAACTAATATATATATATATATTACAATTCAATTTGATTTTTTGATTTAAGATGATTATAATATAGTTTGGCCCATTTTTTTATTTGAATTATATAAAGCATTCGGTACAAATTCAATTAAAAAAATCAATAAGAATTCATTTTGGATATTTTATTATTCAAACTAAAAATTTTCGATTCTGATTCAAAATAATTTAATTATTCAATTTAATTTAAGAATTTTTAAATCTCATACTCTCTCTAATCTCATTTATGGATGCATATTAATTAGTAGTAGTAACAAATTATTGAAGTGAAGCCCAAAGATAGCCAGCCCCACATGAAATGGTGTTATGCATGATTTTGATCTATGCAAGCTGTAGAAGTTGTAACTCTCGGAAGGTATTGTGCTTTGACGAGGAAGGACACAAGTACTTTTTCTCTTCTCTTCTGGAAAAATCCAACCCTAAATTTCTTCATCAAAAAATAGATCAACGGTCGATATGTTATAGATGTATACACGTTACAGCTCACTTTTGTAGTTTTTTAAGGCCACCATTTCTATTTCGGGTCATCCTATGGAGTACTGATGGACGGTGGCAGCCATTCACACGTGGATAGAGGAAGAGAACATATGTTTTTTGTGGGTCCTAAGTCTGTATCTGTTAAGAGGTGGGAGGGGCTGTTTTCATGCACATTCGTCATTTGGGGCATCATAGATTTGCCCTTCTTAGATGGGTCCATTTGCAGGGCTATTAGCTCTCCATAGACTACACCATATTACTTTGATCAGATTGAATTTTGTCCCTCTCAAAGAAATATAGGTGCTTTTTAGACTCGGAGGTACGGGCGGCAACGGGGCGGGAGCGGAGGAGGAGCATCTCTGCTTCTGTCCCATCCCTTTGGGAGGAAATTTCTTATTTGTTTTGCGGTTGTGAGAAATTTCGATCCAGCGGAAATTCTTTGCCTTCATTTTTTTTGAATTTTTTATATAAAAATTAATTATGTTACATCATAAAATAAAAACATTTTATATTATATATAATTATATATACAAAATATATAATATTTATATATGTAATTTTTTCCAATTCTTGCGAGATTTCATCTCACAGGGAGTATGCTCTTCACCCTTGTTTTATAAATTAATAATTTCTATCTCAATCGAGAAGAATCATTGATAAAAATGAACATTTCCTGTTATATTATTATTTTTGATAGCACTCCAATATCTGAACACCCCACTAATACATATTTGCCTTATAAATGAGTCGTTTTTTAGACGAGTAGAAGTATGGAGATTAAACAATGATACCGTTTGATCAGTTAACCTCATTAATGATAATCAATATAAGGCAAATAATATTTGAAAGATCAACTATTTATTTTTTTTCTTTAATTTTCAGATATATAGAAACAATCAATTTCTCAAATCTTGATGTCAGTTAGGATTCACTTAATGACTATTATACTTAAATATATATATAATTGTTTCAACAACACAAGTAAGAATACAAAACATCTCTTGTTGTTCTCTTTCTAATTTGAAAACTCTCTTTAAATTCAACACTAATCTTTCTAACTTAAATATCATAATGACATATCCTAATTTGAAATCAAGAGTCAAAAAATTTCTACTTACAAATTATAATTCTTATGGGTCTTTTTGCTAGTTGAATAATATTTTTTCAAAAAATAATGATTCTTAATTTTGTCATTCCATTACACCTTTAGCATTATTATTTCGATCGTTTATAAATTGAGCTAGACTAATTTTGGATCTTTTTTTAAATGGATCTAAATCAAATTAATTTAAATTACAATAGAGTTAAATTGAATCAAGATATGTTTTTTTTTATCATATTAAATTTTAGATAAAATCATTTCACTTATAATTTGAATTTTTAAATAAATTTAATTTTAATATTATATTTTTCACTAATTTAATTAGATAAAGTTTGATTTATTTTTAACGAGATAAGTCAAATATTGTTGAAACGTATTTGTGTGACTCAACAGATCAAGGTGCAATTAATTCAAGCTTGACTCAAAAATTTTATATCATTTGAAATTTTAATTATTTTAGATTTTCTTTTGATTTGAATTAAATTTAAAATTTTTAAATAAATTTAAATTGAATAATAAATTGTCACTTCAAATGCATTATACATTTTAATATTCAAGATTTTTTATTTTTAAAAAATATATCTTTGTGCTTGATTTTTGTAATAATCTAATATTTTTTCGTGCATTGGCATTTTTTAAAATGAAGAATTAAAATATTTTATGCAAAAATATGAACAAATACAAATTTATGTTGACTAACAGATAATGAAGAATATTAAACTGTTTTTTACTTTGTAACATTTCAAAATATTTTTGACTAAATTTCAAAGTAACATGTATAATTTTTTAAGTTTCAGAATATAATAAATAAAATATACGTAGGAATTATTGAACAAACTCAGTGCATATAAAAATAATACATCATTTATCATTATAATATGATTAATATCTAGTATTTATTCATTTATCATTATAATATGATTAATATCTAATATTTACACCATTAGGTGTGTGTTTAGAAATATAAGATATATACTATTGTATTTGTATTATATGTGATTGTAACACTAATTTCAAATAATAATATCTGAATCACTAAATCAAATCATAATTAAATATTAATAACATTTTTGTACTCATGTTTAATTAATTTAAAAAAAAAAAAGAAGCAATAGATAGTATCTTAAAACAATATATAATTATTTTTTGCTCAAACAAATATATGATAATTATTTTGTTTTATCTTAAAACAATCTATAATTATTTCATTTTCTTCTCAAAACATAACTTGAATTAAGTAATATATTATTATATTTGCATTTTGTAAATTAATTGAATAAAAAAATATAAAAATAGCGAGGATATAGCTGTAATTTAACCATGCAAAAAGCGTTCAGACGGACCACGTTTGTCGTCACGTGCTTTGGCGCCGGCCGCACGCACCGAAGCTTTTGTTTCTTTTTCTTTCCCTTTCTGTACATTGATTTTGTTCATCTTCCATACCCATATTTATTACGTCACAAATAGTAAAAAAGCCAAAATTAATTTTATCCAAAAAAAATAAAACGAATATTTCAGAACTTAATAATTTACATCACTGGGCCCCACTCCACAGTTAATCTTTCGGCCGATCACTTTGTCGTCTCTCTCGTCCCACATCAAAACCCCCTGCGTAATTTAGTGTTGACATGTATACGCTTGCTAACCTGCGCCTTCACCCATCTCTTTCCCTCACACGCAGATTTACCATCTATGGTTTATCGTTTTGTTGATCTTTCTGTTCAAAACACTAGAGGAAAAAACAAAACCCACAAGAGATTGGCTAAATTAAAGGTTACCCGTTTCGCTTGGTGGTTTATAATATTTGATCACGAGACAAAGGAGCGCTCTTTAGGCTCAAAAAGATCGATTCTATTATGCTGGTGTTCAATATGTGAAGCGAATTAGGAAGTGGGTTGCTCTTGAAAAGGGATCTTTTTATAGTTATTACCTGTTTATTGTTTTTGGTTTTGAACTTGCTAGGAGCATAGGTTCATGGCTGGGAGCAACGGAGTCAACCTCAATGAAAGCAAGGTACTATCCTTTTTTTCCTTTTTGCTCCTTCATTTTTGTTGTCTTTTTACAGAATCTACTTGTTTTTTTGATCAAGGATGGAGTCTTCTTAATGGGTTTGTTTTAGTTTTATGGGATATGGTTGATAGTTGGAGATCAGCTGGTTTCATTTTGGTTTTCGGGGTCAAATATGGTTGTGTTGATTCTTGATTTGGGGCTACTTTTATGGTTTTTATACTCAAAAGTGGGTGTGCTATAAAATAATCCCTTTTGCCTTAAGAGTTTCTTGCGAGTTGGGTTTTGGGTTTTTGGTTTTATAAAAGCTGAGAAGCTTGTTGATTGGTTTTTCGGTTTTGGAGCAGTTTTCATTGAGCTCTTTGACTCAATTTTAAGATCATTCGACGGGCCTTTGTTGATAATGTTCTTGTAGGATATCGGATTTTCATTTTCCAGTTTCGATTTTCTTATGGAAAGGTTGAATTTCCTTCATTTTCCTTTGCTGTTGGATAAATTTCATTGGAGAATGTTATTTGATTATGACTAAACCAAATAACTTATTGGCATATCATTATTGACTTTGTACTAACTTGTCAAACTGCTTACTCGTTCATTTGTGACTTTATGAGCTTTCTGCTAACCTTTTAATGCAACTCGAATATGATGTATGTAGTTTATAATATTGGAAAGAGCTTTTTTTCAAAGATACTAGTGTTCATGGTGAATTTCATTTTGTTACATGTAATGAAATTTTGAATACTGATCCTCCGTGTTTTGCATAGCTGGTGGTTCCACTGAATACATGGGTGCTTATATCCAATTTCAAGTTGGCTTACAATCTTCTTCGTCGCCCTGATGGGACTTTCAATCGCCACTTGGCAGAGTTCCTTGACCGGAAAGTTCCAGCCAATGCAAATCCAGTTGATGGGGTTTTCTCTTTTGATGTTGTCATTGACCGTGGGACTAGTCTGCTTAGCCGGATCTATCGACCAGCTGATGGGGAGCAATCACAACCAAATATTGCTGAACTTGAGAAGCCTGTGAGGTCTGAGGTTGTGCCTGTTATTATTTTTTTTCATGGTGGAAGCTTTGCTCACTCTTCTGCAAATAGTGCTATATATGACACTCTATGTCGCCGTCTAGTGGGCAATTGCAAGGCTGTGGTGGTCTCTGTGAACTATAGGCGTGCACCTGAAAATAGATACCCTTGTGCCTATGATGATGGATGGACAGCTCTTAAGTGGGTTAACTCAAGAACATGGCTTGAGAGTAAGAAGGATTCCAAAGTTCACATATACTTGGCAGGGGATAGCTCTGGAGGAAACATTGTTCATCATGTTGCTTTAAGAGCAGTGGAATCGGGGATTGAAGTATTGGGGAACATACTGCTGAACCCAATGTTTGGTGGGCAAGAGAGGACGGAAACAGAGAAGAGATTAGATGGAAAATATTTTGTCACTCTCCTAGACCGAGACTGGTATTGGAGAGCTTTTCTCCCTGAGGGTGCAGATAGGGATCATCCGGCATGCAATCCATTTGGTCCAAATGGTAAAAGCCTTCAAGGAGTGAAATTCCCGAAGGGTCTTGTTGTGGTGGCTGGTTTGGATCTTATTCAGGACTGGCAATTGGCTTATGTTGCAGGGCTCAAGAAGGCTGAACAAGTTGTGAAACTTCTCTATCTCGACCAAGCAACAATTGGCTTCTACTTGTTACCCAATAACAATCATTTTCAC
The DNA here is from genome assembly GCA_949677035.1 of Omphalea diandra. Taxonomy (NCBI): domain Eukaryota; kingdom Viridiplantae; phylum Streptophyta; class Magnoliopsida; order Malpighiales; family Euphorbiaceae; genus Omphalea; species Omphalea diandra. The sequence goes on along the minus strand of CATIWR010238365.1, from coordinate 40,603 downwards.
ACTGTCATGGATGAGATAAGTAAATTTGTGAGTTCTAACTGTTAATATACGTGTACTTTACCAACTGGCAGCTATACAAGACAGAAGCTTGACTTTCTGCTTTGGGGGGTAATTAAGGTTGTTTGCTGTTTATATGATTGTGTAGTTTACTACTTACTGTTTCATTGATCATGTGTTGTTGGGTTCTGCTACTCTGGAGTCTGGTTCGTCCCAACTAGGCTTTGCTATCGGGTGCAGAAGGTGGTTCAGCATCTAGCTGGTTTTGGATGTGTTCTGTTATACATCCAGTTGTCTGGACTTGGGTGATGTAGTTTGATGAAGCTTTTTAAGGCAGCAGAAAGCTGTTTGACTAAGTTTAGCAGACCCACCAAATTTAAGGTTACCCATTCCGACTTCCAGTTACAGCAAACAGGAAGACAGGAGATCAGGGTAGCATTTTGGTGGCCGATTGATGGGGTCGGTGCCTTTCTAATGTTATATAAGCTAATTTTAGAGCATGGATGGAAAAAAAAATACATCCATGGTATTGTGATCCTTTATGTTTCATACGTATGCTGTTAGTATGTATAAAGGTGCTTGCTTTTATTAACTTCTTGTCATTCAATTTTGCCTTTTCCAATTTGTTATGTTGTTTCCTTTTATCTTTTCTAGTTCTAATGGCAACTGTAAATATTATGTCATTTAGATTTAGAAATCACAAACAAGATGTATTTTAGATTCTTCTGTTGTTCTGATATTGTGTTTAACAAAGTATAAAATGCTTGTGATTATTGTTGGTGCATTACTACATACCCCCCACCGCTGAGGTCTTCACTGAGTGGTCATATATTGGATGGAAGATAAGGTTTTTCTATTGTTCAACCGTAAGAAACAGGAAAGTTTCTTGATTAGGGGTTCCCTGAGGCTTCCTGTCTTGCATCTTGTTATTCTGTTGCAGGTCTGAAATAGCCAACTGTCTGGCTGAGTGATATATTGGGTATGAGTTGGCATTGGAAGATATTTGCTTCTTTGTTGGGTTAGAATGAGCATGCAATGTCTTAGCAGATCTGTGAACTGATGCATGGAAAATGATATAACCAAGTTTCCGTATTTCTGTACTCTTTAAACTCTTACCTTAGAGGCCTAGTTAAAAGAGTGAAGAACATAAACATATAATGTAATGTATGGTTTGAGATGGAATATTTTTGCCATTTGGAAATTGGACTGTATCGTGATTTTTAACTAATGAACACAAAAAGGAAACAAGGGGTATTTAATCGGAAATGTTTTGTATGCAGCTAATGCTTTGGCATGCAATGATGGTGAAGCAGGGTGTCTTTTGACCTTTAAGTGGTTATACTGAGGTGGTTTTGATAGATTTATGCACTAAGCCGAGAATTAGTACAAGGCATGGATTGCTCTAAAAGGCAATTGTGAAACAACTGTAAGAAAGCATCAAAACGTGTAGTATTTTCGTCCGCTTATTCTGTTATCCTAAAACAAACCTCAAATCCACTCCTTACCAAATGATCCGGACGTTCGAACAAATGATGGGAAGCAAATTCAGGCGCTAGGTTTTCTGTTCTTGATGAAGATTGATTTGATTTTTTTTTTCTTTTGGCAGATCCTGGAGGCCCAGTGAGGATGAATAATTTAGAAATAGAACGGTAGAAGATACAAAAAATGGCTGATTTTAAAAATAAATAAATAAATAAAAATTAATTATTTCATTCACTGGTTGTTGGAATTTTGTAATTGTGCAAAGGGGGCCACATTAAAACCAAGAAACAATCATTTTAAGCAGTTGGGATTTGCCATCAAAGCGATGGAGGAATATTTGCATAATGGCAAAAGAACAGCTAGCTAAGCTCTTGATAAAGACGTGAAGTCATCTTTAATTGACTTTTGAGAAACCAAGTAGATTAGATTTGTTAGCTTGCTTATATTAGAGGGAAATTATATATATCTTTATTTGTTTTATATCAGGATTTAGAAAGTTTGCTTAATCTGTTTCTAATTCTTAATCAATTCACTATTGGAGGGACAATTTTGATTTTCAGCAGTCATCAAGTGACATATTCTACATTCATGAGCCATTGGTAGGTTGAGATTATAGAACCTCCGTTTTGGTTATGAAACTTCCAAATGGGGCAATAAAGGCTTTCAAACAGAAACTTCAATTTGTATACCCAAAAAGAAAAATACCCTTATTTAAGAAATGCACAAGGCCCTCCATTTCCATCCACACTTCAAGGGGGGGGAAAAAAATCTAAGCACAGTTTATAGTGACCAACAGAACAGACATCTGTGTGCATATACCAACAACCATTATATTATATTTATACATTAAAACAAAACAGTGTCTGATATGACTGGCGATAATCCTATCCTTAAAAGTTCTAGTTATCTACAAAGTTATCATGATTGGTTTGGCCGTCCATGAAACCTGGCATTGATACCATAACACAGGACAATCCAAATGGCATCTTTTTGCTAAACAAGAAAAACACTATCATCTCAGAGCCAACATCAACTGGACCTATCAAACAAGTTCTCTAAGACACTTGGTGATGCTAACAGATGCTGCAGCAAATTTAGTAACATTGAGAGCATAATGGTCTAGAACTATTAATAATGCCTCAACAATATTCAATCTTCATTTTAGCTACATTCTCCGAAATAACTGACATTCACAAAAACCATCGAGATACATATCAATTGGACCAAAACTATATCATTTTGTATTAACTGTTCAATAAGAAAATTTTGGGAAAGATGGCTGAAGCTTCTCTCCTTTATGTTTGCCATTCAGTTGATTATTATCATCGTTCTATCACATAGAAAGCTGTGTGCGGGAACTAGTTGGAATGTGTGATCACAACAAGAGGGAGCATCAAATTCCCACAAATAGAAGCACAAGCTTAAATCAAGAAACAAAGATAAATGCGATACAGAACACTGACGACCTATGAATTATGATTTATGATATTTAAAGAAAGAAGACTAGAACCACATCTAAGGATGCCATATCAATTGAAAAACATTATTGTCATAAGCTGAAGTTAAGAGAGTGCCAAAAAGATTCGGTTTCGCCCTCAATAAGAACTTGACTAAGCATTACTTAATCCTATAGCCAAGAGCAACTTGTCCGAAAACAAGAGGTAGACAAATAAACCAACACACTCAACGTACTCTAGCAAGATAAGCAACAGATGCTGCAGCCAAAACTGTTGTCGCTGAAGACACAATAGCCCATAAGCCCTTCTTCTTGTGTGCATCTGCCACAGAATTCTGCAGAAATTTCACTTGCTGTTTCATATTCTTCAACATTGTCTCTTTGTTCCTAAATGCCCTTCTGATAACTTCCAGCTCTGTCGAGTGCGGTTCAACTTCACCATCGAGTTTCTTTTCGGTTTCAGACACTTCTTCCTTTCCATCATCAGATTGACATAATGATGCTGCAGTGTTCTTCAACATTGCCAGTGCTCTTTCTGAGTTAATTCTAGATGATTCTATTTTATTCCTCAAATCAACAATTTCTCTTTGTGCCTCCAAAAGATTCTTTTGTACCAAGTCTGATTCCTTCTTCAGTAGACCAAATTGGCATTCCAGTTCCTTCTTCTCCTCGAGTAGATACTCGTGCTCACTCTTCATCTTTGCAGCCTCTTTTACCCTCTCTTCAATTTTCTTCTCCATTTCCAGAACTTTAGACGTCAGGATGATGCCATTCTTTGTCTCCTTATCCAAATCCACCTGGACATTGTCCCTCTCAAGCCTCATTTTCTCAAAAGCATCTCTGTAATGGCTGACTTCAGAACCCAATTGCTTGTTCTCATCATTTTGATTTTTGATGGATACTTGCATTTCAAACACAGCATCTCTTAATCTGTCCAACTCCTTATGCAACTCCACAATTTCGCCCTCCTTACTAACTTTCACGTCCTCGATCTCTTTTTTCTCCCCAATTAATTTATCAATCAGTTCATCCTTATCCTTCACCATAACATTCAAAGTCTTTACAAGCTTCTCAGTAGAATCCATCTCCTCCATCAACCTCTCAATAGTCTTTTGCATCTCTCTTTTCTCCTCCACCAAAGCATCAATCTCCATTGACACCACCTCCACCTTCTCTGAGGCCTCACCGTAATACTTCTCCAATTCCAAGACTTTTTCCAGCAGAATACCCTCCTCCCTTCGCAAACTGAAAACAATCTCATTCAAGTCGGTCACTTCTTTCTCCAACTCACCAATCTTGACATTCTGCTCAAAATTTTCCCTTTCAATCTCATCCTTCTTCCACAAAACCGCCTCCATGCTTACGTTCAACTCTATCACCTCACTCGCTTTCTCTTTGAATAATATCTCCATGTCATTTCTCAATCTTTTAACTTCCTCAAGCTTTTCCTCTCTTTCCTGTTTTTGCAAAACCAACTCACTATATTGGTTCTTCAAGTTCCTAATTTCCTCCCCACTCTTCTTCTCCTTCTCCTCCATTTGAATCACTCTCTCTTTCAACCCATTTGCTTCCTTCTCAAATTTATTAATATCAACCCACAAAAAGTCCCTTTCTTGGCAAACCCGACTCAACTTCTCTCTCTCATTTTCAATATTAACCATTAGACCATCCACCTCAGTCTTCAAGAGCCCTACTTCGTTCTCTCTCTCTTCTTTCTCTCTAACCAACCCATCTACAGCAGCTCCCATCTCACTCACCGATGTCTTTAAAAAGACCTCAAACACCCCCTTCTCTATCTCCAAACTCATTGTCTCCTCACCAGCCAGAGTCAACTCATCTTCCAAACCTGCCATTTCAGACCCAGTCCGAGTAAGCTCAGACTCTAAACCGTCTTTGGCTTGCTGCAAGGACTCAACTTGCTGCCTCCGCTCAATGGTCTCTTTAAGGAGCATATTATTAAGGGATTTCAAGTTCTGGAACTTATCTTGAGGGTCGTCCATGGCAGATTGCTGGTGCGTCACAGTGACTGGGTTTTTGCCTTGTAGTTTTTGTTCTTTTGGGTCTTCTTGAGGTTGACGGGCAAGTTTCTTTTTGGCCATATTGGTTGGTGGTAATGAAGAGTTTGAACTTTTAGGGTTAGGGCTTTGCTGGCGAATCTACGGTGGGAAAGAGGGGAAGAAAAGATCAAGGGAGAAAATGGGGGGAGATAGAAGACGATGAGAGGTTGTTGAAAGTTTAAATTTTTGGGCCCATAGGGCTTTGGGAATCTGAACGGTTTGGTTTGCTAAGCGCAAAAGATGAGATTTTGTTAGGATGGGTGCGCAACACTTCTGTTCCTTTTTATCTGTGTTTAAAGATAGTTAGTCGCAAACTGGATCTATAATTATAATTAAAAAAATTTACAAAATTTAATATTTATTTTTATTAATTAATTATTTTAAATAATAATTAATATTTTATAAAAAATTATTCTTAAGCAAATAAAAAATAAATAAAATTTTTTAAATTTATAATTATTTATGAAGGTAATTGTAATAAAAAATTATTTATTACTTTAATATTTTCAATTTTATATAATATAATTTTAAAATAAAATTTATTAAATTTACATAAATTAATTTCTGATAATTAATCAATAATAAAAATAAAAATTAATTATAAACTGTAAATAAATATATGAAGTAATTGTAACAAAAGATTTTTTGTTAATTTATATTTTTAATCTTGTGTAGTGCTATTTGAAAAAATTTTTTTATTAAAATTGGTAAAAATAATTTCTGAAAATACATTATACTTCTATTAATCTTCATACATTTTAAACAATTAACAAAATTAATTTAAATATTGACTTTCTATTTAAAATTTTACTTTTTACTTTTTTTAATTTTCTATTAAAAAGTTCTTTTTATACGACAACTATTTTTAAAATTTTTTAATATAATAATTTTATAATATAATATAAATTTTTAATTTTAAAAAATTTTATATGATAATTAATTTTTTTAATTTTTTATTTAAAATTTTTAATATAACAGTTATCTATGATATAATATAAAATAATAACACATAGTTGTATTATATGTATCATTTGATAAACGACTAGTAATGGTTTAAAACTAATTTTGAAACTAAAATTAATAATATATATTGATACTGATTAAATAAGAATTAAAATTTATTAAATAAGAATATTATAAAAATCATTATAGTGTGTAATTAAATGATTTTTAATATAATTATTGAAAAATTATTAAATATCTAATAAAATGATAAAAGACAATAATAAAATTAAATATAGTTTTAATTTTTAAAATAATAAATAAATTAAAATAAAACAAAATTTATAAAATGAGAGAAATTTCATAGATATATTTGTCACTATCCCTGTGATTACCTTTCTTTCTTTTTCTTTTTCTTTTTAATTGTATAGGACACAAAAGGTAAAATAACAAATTTTTCTTATTTACCAAAAAATTTTTTTATTAATAATAAATTTTAATTATAATTCACATATAATTTTTTATTAGATTAATTAAATAATAAATTTTAAATAATTTTCATCCTAGTTTTGAAAGTTCTGTCATTGTTCACATAGAAATGTTTGAGATTCTGTTACTATAGCTTTCATCTTCATAATTTCGAAGGGTTGGTGGGGGAAATTAGTTTTAATGCTATTGACATATGTGACGCAGATTACTGAATCTTTCAAATTTATGTTCTATTTACTCTTTTGAGATGTAATAATATGGGAGAAAATAAAATGAGAAGATTGAAGAGAGAAACAAGAAAGAGATGATAGATACTGATTTATTGATATGAGAATTTATGGAGAATTTATGATAGATAATGTCCTTATAGTCTCCCTATTTATACATGTTTTTAAGGTTAAATTAATAAAAACAATTAAAAAAATTAAGATTTTAAGCTAATTTTTTTTCTAATTGAGATGCATCCAAACTGAGACTTGATCAACCATGTACAATAAATACCATAGGACATGATAATTTATATAACTCTTTTTTTTTTTTTTTTTTTTTTTTTGAGGGGGAAAATGAAATTCATTAACTGGAAAGAGCAAGATTACTGTTATGAATCAACACTCTTTGTATAGTGAATTAGCAAATAATTAAGGTTAATTTTACCAACTATTTTCCAACTAAAAGTGCATAAAATTAGAATCTAAATACAAAAATCCTTAATAATTCACTCTCATCTCTCAAACCCATCTGTTTTTCAATCAAACGTCTTATTGTTTTCATAGATGAGGTTTTGCGAGAGCAAGAACTACTCTTCGAATAATACTTATGTTAATTATTTCATCGAAAGATACTTCTGTTGGAATTCAGGTCGGGTTATCTATCACGGGTTAATCCGAATCTATTTTAGTATAATAATAATAATAATATGAAAGGGTGCAATTTTTGGCAAAAGTTACACAATCTTATAGGCACCTTTTTGCATGGAAGGGTGAAATTTTGGCAAAAATTACACCATTTCAAAGGCACCTTTTGCATGGCTCCATATATATGGATAAAAGTACAAAAAGAGCAAGAAAATCTATTTTTTCATCAATTCTCAAATTGAAGCTCCGAATATTTCATCTTTTTTTTTTTTCTCTCTTTCTTTAATCCATCATCATCAACAGCATGAAGAGATTGGATACTATAAATCTGTTCTTGTAAGAATCCTCACAACATATTTGTGATTTTTATTTTCATTATTTTTATTCAAAATCATCAATATTATCATCCTGTCGTTTTAAATTTAGGTTTCTACATTAAAAAAAAGAAAAAAAATGTGTGAAAAATATTTTTTTATTTGTAGATGATTAGCTATAAAAGATATACATACATTTATGATACAGTAATTATTATAGAATTTGAAATTGTGATAAGAATATTTAATCAGGAACTAAAAAAATCTTAGGAAAAAATGTGCGAAAAACCAAATTTAAATATGCATTTGAATTAATTATTAAGAATAATTAGATATTTAGTATTTAGCTCTTCAATATTTTATTTTTTTATTAGAAGAAAATATTTAAAATTTTTAGACTGAAAAAATTGAGCTGATTTCAAATTTTCTCAAATTTCTTAAAAATTTAAATCTAAATTTTATTATTTTAAATTATAAAATATTTATATTAATAAAAAATAATTTGAAAAATAAAATATTATGCATAATCACATACAATATGGTGGGTTAGCAACTTAAGAAAAAGCAAAAAAAAATTGAAAATTTACTCAATTATAGAAAAAAATTGCTATATATTTTATATTTAATAGGCTTATAGAGTATTTCACAAGTACAACTTTGATTAGTAGGAAGAATGAGTAAGAAATCAATTAAAAATGGCAGGGAAGGCAATTACAGGTAAGTATTCGTATAAACATGCAATACACACATGATTTGTGCAGGAGCACGTAATTAAAAACTAGGAACTCTCAAAAAAAAAAAAGTAATAAAAAACTATTAGATTTACTTACGTATCGTGTTTGAGGTATAAGTTCACATATTTTCTTCATTACAACAAGTAACTAATGAAGAAATAATCTTTTTTTTTTTAAAAAAAAAAATTGTTTCATGGAGTATATATTATTAATTATATATAACAGGTCAATGAAGGTGGTGAAGAAGGTTGGTGTGATAGTTTTGATTGGATAATTTGTTGGGACATCAACATAGATTAGCCTGACATTGACAACAACGAGTCAAGAACAACCTCGCCGGATTCTTGTGGATACAGATATGGACAACAGACGATGTTTTTGCTCTCTTTTATCTCTTGATGCAAAACCCAAATGAATTTGACTTGCAGATTTTTTTTCTTTATTTATTTTTCTTTTTAATTTATAGTGTTAAGTGATTGATAAAAATGCACTATATATGAATGATGCAGGCAAATGTTAGAATTTTTACTTGAGTTAATATTAATTATTAATTTATTTTAATTTCCTATAAAACAAACTGAATAATATATTTTATTGATTAGTGAGTAAGTCTAATTAAATTGTGATCAATTAGGTTAAGAGCTTATGATACTTTTAGTGGACCAACATGAAAAATGGTTATATGTAGGCCGAATTTAACATGGACAAATGATGGGTGAACTTTTTAAATTTATTATAAATAGACTAAATCTCATCTTTTGCCTTCCAACGCTAACCCTAATCGCTACGCCTATTTGTAACCGTCTTGAGAGAAGGTCAAAGAGAGGAAGATTAACTCTTAATTTTCATTGTTCTGATCTATTTCTTTGTGTTTAATTTCAGTGGTTGAAATTATGACTCAAAATAATTTCGAATCTAACACGCAAACATGTACGAAATTCGTTTCCGCTTATCTATTGATTGGTGTTCTAAATTTATGTACTAAATTTTAAATAAATTATTACATGTGGTATCAAAACATGAGATTATACATGATTTAGAATCTTAAATATTTTGTATTGATAATTAAATTATGAGTTCATTCACTTGTTTTATTTGAAGAAGGGATTAAATAAAAAAAATTGATTGCTCATTGTTTTTTATAGATCTTTCTCGACATGAAAATCATGAATTGTTTGTTGCTTTTCGTTGAGTTGGGGTCAACAAATTTGTGCAATTTTTTTTTCTTTTCTCCTTATGCGGTTTCTGTACTCATTCATTTCAAATTTTTTTTAATGTTCATCATGGTATGCTTTTTTTTTTTTGTTTATTTCAATGATTATTAATATATATATAAATATTTGAGTGGTTTATATATAGTTAACTGTCAGTTTATAATTTAGTGATATTATATTTATAATAAAATAAATAAATAAATAATAAATATTTGATTTGTATACATATGAGATAATAATCATGTATTTAAAATTAAAGTATATTGCATTTGGTATCTTATATAGGTTTAATGTATATATTTATGTTTGTTATGTATTTTAATTGGGTTTTTATTAATCTTTAATTAAAAATAATTGTATGGGTTGATATGCATATTACCACCAAAGTGGAATATCCTTTGAAATTTATAGAGTTATTTTTAATTTTTGCGTAGAGATAATTTTGAATTAATGTATATAATAACCTACCAAAAAGGGTTATTAGATGTATTGATTTTGGGAGTAAGTGTTGAAATGAAACTATTTGTGTTAAGAGTTGTGTTAGTCTAGAGAGTCAGTTTGCTCAAAGGGAATAAATTTCTTGAAAACTGATATAATCTCGATTGTGTGCTTCATAACTATAAATTTTATTGTTTGTACATGTTCTCCTTAAAGGAGAATATGTAGTGATGTCAGAATTTTCTAGATTATGTAAATTATAACTTTAATTTTGTACATAGCCTAATTCTAATACATGTTTTTGTTTTGTATCAGTCTCCTTTAGTCTCAACATAATATTGCAACTGTTGTACTCTTGACTAGCACAAACTTTAAGAGGTGGAAAGAGGACATTCAGTTTGTTTTGGGAATCAGTGAAATAGATTATGTCTTTTATGAGGATGAGCCTGCTAAACTCACCCATGAAAACAATATCGATGAAAAAGAATTATATGCTAAGTGGGAGAGATCTAATTGTATTAGTCTTATGACCATGAGGAAAACTATTCTTAAATACTTTAGGAGTAGTTTGCCCATTGATGTTGTTAAAGTTTTTTTTTTTTTTGTTGTAGAAGATAGGTACTTCATATATGATAAGTCTAAGGTTAGGATCCTTATGAGTCAATTAACTAGTATGAAATACAACCATAATAGGAGTGTGAAAGATTACATTATAAATATGGTTCACCTTCAAATGAAAATCAGGGGTCTTAAACTTGATAATTTTTTATGAATTCATAGTTCATTAAGTCCTAAACACTTTGCCTTTTGAATTTAGCCAAATCAAGACTACCTATAATACCCAAAACACTACTTGGATCATTAATAACCTTATAACCAAATGTCATGCTAAGGAAAAGAAAATGAATTTAGCCAAATCAAGACTACCTATAATACCCAAAACACTACTTGGATCATTAATAACCTTATAACCAAATGCCATGCTAAGGAAAAGAAAATTAAGAAAGAGAAGGGTGAGGTTGTTATATTAGTGACACAACCTAAGACTAATCTTAAAAAGGATAAGGGTACGTCTAACCTAATTATTATGCTCCTAAGAAGAATAAGAATTTTAAAAGGCATGGTAGAAGTCAGACTAATAAGGTAAGTGATTCTGGAATTGTCCACAAGTGTCAGGTGAAATGTTTCTTTTATCATAAAAAAAGGTCATAAGAGAAAAGATTGTCATAAATTCACAGCTTAGCTAAAGAAGAAAAAAGAAGAAAGTATTCTTTTGGCATATGTTTGCTAAAAAAGAAAGAAGAAGAAGGTATTCCTTTGACTTATGCTTGCTTTGAATCTTATATGGTTGATGTATCACCAAACTTTTAGTGGCTTGATAGTGGTCCAACTGTTCATGTTGCTATTACCTTGCAGGGGTTCATAAGCAAATGAAAGCCAAGTGAAAGAGAGTCCAAACTTAGAGTTGGGAATAATTTGGAGATAGATGTTAAGCAAGTTAGAGTAGTTAGGTTAACATTGAAGTCTAGATTTTGTCTCATTTTGGATAACACTTTTTATGTTCCATCTTTTAGGAGAAACTTGGTTTCTGTTTCTATTTTAGATAAGATTGAATATCATTTTGTTATTAGTAATGGAAGAGCTAATATGTTTTTAGACTCTAAATTGATTGGTGAATGTGTCTTGTTCTATAATTTATAGAGATTGTGTTTGGATGATGCTAGTGATTGTGGACCTTCTTATGAAATCAATGTTGTGACCAAACGATCCTTAGTTAAAGAAAAATCTGTTTCATTATGGCACAAACGTTTAGGTCATATATCTAGAGAAAAAATTGAAAGACTAGTGAAAGATGACATTCTTCCTTCTTTTGATTTTGAGGATCTAGATGTTTATGTGAACTGCATAAGGGGTAAATTGACTAAGACTAAAAAGAAAGGTGTTAATAGAAGCTCAGATCTTCTAGAGATTATTCACATTGACATTAGTGGACCTCATTCACCTACTATTTGTGACAATAAATATTTTATTACCTTTATTGATGACTTTACCCGTTATCGCTATTTATACTTAATAGAGAAGAATTCGATGCCCTTGAGATGTTCAAAATTTTCAAAACTGAAGTTGAGAAACAATTAGGAAAAATCATTAAAATTGTAAGGTCTGACCGTGCTTAGTAGTCCTGGGTGAAATATATGGCCAATATGATGAGACTGGGGAATATATAGGATCGTTTGCCAAATATTTACAAGAGTGTGAAATAGTTGCCCAATATACCATGCTTAATAGTCCTGAATAGAATGATGTCGCTGAAAGGCGCGCACTTTGAAGGATATGATGAGGAGCATGATGAGTAGGTCTAACTTACCTAGATCCTTATAGGGCGAGACTATTAAAACTACCATTTATATTTTAAACTGTATCCCCAATAATATGTACCTAAAACACCTTTTGAGTTGTGGACTGGTAGAAAACCTAGTTTGAACCATTTTTGCGTTTGGGGTTGTCTTGCTGAGATTAGAATATGTAATATAAATGAAAAAAAGACTAACCCTAGAACTACTCGTTGTTACTTTATTGAGTACCCAACCCATTCTAAAGGATACAGGTTCTATTATCCTACATGTGGCACAACGATTATAGAGTCCATGACTGCGAAGTTTTTAGAGATGGATGTTATTGATCTAGACATTTCTCAACCACCTATTCATGATGTTCAAAGTGAAATTGCAACCATTCCTTTACCTTTATCTCATGAAAAGATTATAAAGATTCCTATTCAAGTAGGTGGTGAAGGTAATGGTGTAGTTGATCTTTCTCCTCCTATTGAGAATCCTCCAAAGCTTGTTGTAGTTGAAGCATTACCTGTTAGAAGTCCTATTAGGACAAGGAGGTCAACAATTTCAGATAATTATGAGGTTTATCTTGGTGAATGTGATTGCCATATAGGTCATGTTGTTGATCATGTATCTTACGATGAGACTATTAATAGTGTTCATTCTGATTTATGGATTGATGTTATGAAAGATGGGATAACATCAATGAGTCATAATGAAGTTTAAGAAATGGTGAAACTTTCTTCTAATCATAAACTCATAGGTTGCAAATGGGTATTCAAAACTAAGAAGGATTCTAAAGGAAAGGTAGAAAAATTTAAAGCTAAATTAGTTGCTAAGGGGTTTACACAGTGTGAGGGTATTTATTATAATGAGACTTTTTGTCCTATTTTCTTTAAAGATTTCTTTAAAATAATTATGGTCTTAGTTGCTCATTTTGATTTAAAGTTGCTTCAAATGGATGTCAATACGACATTTTTGAATGGTGATCTGGTTGAGAAAGTTTACATGGTGCAACTTGAGGGTTTTAAGAAAAGTGGTAAAGAACACTTAGTTTGTAAGCTGAAGAAATCTATATATGGTCTTAAACAAGTTTCTCGTCAATGATATCTCAAATTTGATGAGGTAGTCACTTCACTTGATTTCACAGAGAATAAGATAGATCAATACATTTATCGTAAGATCAGTGAGAGTAAATTTATATTTTTTGTTCCTTATGTTGATGATATTTTATTGGCTAATAATGACATGAGATTGATTTATGAGACCAAACAGTTACTCTCTAAGACTTTTGATATGAAAGATTTTGGAGAGACATCTTTTGTCTTGGGTATTGAGATTTGTCGTAATCAGTCTCATCATTCATTGGGTCTTTCTCAAAAGACCTATATTGGTTGTGTGCTCAGTAGATTCAATATGCAATCTTGCAAAAGTGGTGATACTCCTATTGTGAAAGGAGTTAAATTTAGTAAGGAGTTAAATTTAGTAAGGAGCAATGCCCTAAAAGTGATGTAGAGAAATAGACCATGGATAATATTTCTTATGCCAGTGCTGTTAGCAACTTGATATATGCCCAAGTGTGTACAAGACCAGATATTGCATATATTGTTAGTGTTCTTGGTCAATATCTTTTTAATCCTGGGTGGGATCATTGGATGACTGATAAGAAGGTAATGAAATACTTGCAAAAGATGAAGGATTATATGTTAGTTTATAGGCAGCCAAATGATCTTAAATTAGTGGGGTATTCAAACTCTAGTTTTGCAGGTTGCTAAGATGATATGAAGTCCACTTCATATTATATTTTTATACTTACTGGTGGTGCTGTTTTGTGAAAGAGTGTTAAACAAATACTTACAGTTTCTTTTACTATGCAAGCTGAGTTTGTTACTTGTTATGGTGTTAGTACAAAAGCTATATGATTGAAGAATTTTATTTTTGGGTTGTTTGTGGTTGATCTTATTGTTAGGCCACTTTAAATATATTGCAATAATAATGTTGTTGTGTACTTTTTTAAGAACAATAAGAGTTTAAGTGGTTATAAGCATATGAAGATGAAGGATTATATGCAAAAGATGAAAGATTATATGTTGGTTTATAGGCAACCAGATAATCTTAAATTAGTGGGGTATTTGGACTCTGATTTTGCAAGTTATCAAGATGATATGAAGTCCACTTCGAGTTATATTTTTATGCTTGTTGGTGGTGTTGTTTCATGGAAGAGTGTTAAATAAACACTTACAGTTTCTTCTACTATGCAAACTAAGTTTGTTGCTCGTTATTATGCTAGTACAAAAGCTATATGGTTGAAGAATTTTATTTTTGGGTTGCTTGTGGTCGATTTTATTGCTAAACTACTTCAAATCTATTATGATAATAATGTTGTTGTGTTCTTTTTTAAGAACAATATCAAGTGATTATAAACATATGAAGATTAAATATCTTACAGTCAGAGATTTAGTGAAAAAATGAGACATTGAGATTGAGTATATTACTATTGATTTGATGTTAGTTGATCCTCTAATCAAAGGACTTAGGCCTATAATTTTCAAGAAACATGTTAGTGATATGGGTATTGTAGAGTCTTTTGATGTGTTTAGTTAGTGGGAGTACTTGTAATTGAAAGTCTAAGTTAAATAATTTCACTATATTACCTATTCATATAAATTTGTTTATATGAGTTAAGTACTTTGTGGTTGTTTTTTATGTATATGTTCATATTCAATATATATATAGCATGCTATGAGTTATGCATAATGTACTCAAAATTAGTGTAATTATCTTAAGGTATATTAATTAGTTTCCAATTTTGTTTCTGAAAATAAAGGCTAAGACATATATTGTGTGTATTTTCAAAATAGAAACAAAAGCCTTGTTATGAAGTTTTGTGAGTTTTTCTTACTCGTTTGAGCATGTGCGAAAGAGAAATATTTGGAAGACTGATAATGAAAATAGTGTATTGACCTTATGTAAGTGTTATTTTCTTGTTGCACTGTCATATCAGAATCTAGGTCGGTTAAGTTATCAATATGTGTGACTATAGATTGATATTATATCAATAAAGGACATAATTATTGTTATGATCTAATATTGATAATTTAATGTGGATAAAATTATGTTTAAAGTGTCATTTTATAAATAAACTATATGTTTTCTAAAATTTTGTGGTTACATTTAAGTTTAAAGTATTTAGTCCGAGAATCGTTTTCAAAAATATTTTTTCATAAAACATAAAAATGTCATAATTAATATTGTCCAAGTGGGAGAATGTTAGAATTTTTATGTGAGCTAATATTAATTATTGATTTGTTTTAATTTTTTATAAAACAGACTGAATAATAAAGTTTATTGATTAGTGAGTAAGTTCAGTTATATTGTAGTTAAATGAGTTATGAACTTATAACACTTTTAATGGGCGATATAGAAGATGATCATGTGTAGACCTAATTTAACATACACCTGTGATGAGTGTGCTTGTTAAATTCATCATAAATAGACTAAATTATCTCTTATGTCTTCTAACCCTAGCCGCTATATCCATTTATAGCCGTCTTGAGAGAAAGTTAAAGAAAGAAAAACTTAGCTCTCGATTTCCATTCTTTTGATCTATTTCTTTATGTTTAATTTCAGTGGTTGAAATTATGACTCAAAACAATTTCAGATTTAACGCACAAATAGTCACGAAATTCATTTTCACTTAACTATTGATTGGTGTTCTAAATTCATGTATTAGATAATACATTCTTACAACAATCACCGTAAACACAAATGGATGGAGTGACAGTGGACATGCAGTTAACCACGTATACGACATTCTTTTCATGATGGGTCGCGACGACATTCCAGTAGGAGTTGGTGGTGAAGGTGCCATCTTGCCAAACGGCACACTTCTTCCAAACGTTGGGGGATACCTTCCCATTATTGATCAATTGGGCCTTTATTATTTATTACACGTTGTTAGATGAAAAAAAGGACAACGACAATAACTATTTTCCCATATAACTAAAAAACGACAGCATGTGAAGTCTGGCATGCTGGGCTTGTCAACTTATGGCGAATGTAGATATAGACAAGCAATTCCAGCGGGGCAAACAGGGCGCCTAGATATCAACACAGGCTATGGGCTAAGAAAAGGGCTTCTTCCACAGGGTGGAAGGCCGTATGTTCCTATGCAGCAAGCCACAGCACATCAGGTGATGGTAAATGCAATATCTGAAGGTCCAATCACTGTGTTTCTCATGGGTGCATATACAAATTTTGCCTTGTTTCTTATGAGCAATCCTCATTTGAAGAATAATGTTGAGCACATTTTTGCAATGGGTGCTGCTATTAGATCCTCTGGTAATTTATTTCCTCAAGACACCAACCCTCATGCAGAGTTCAATATAATTTCAGAGCCTCTGGCTGCTTATATGGTAAACTAGAGCCTTTTAAATTCAATTTTTATTTTTGTCATTCTATGTATGTATAATACTATTTAGGCGTCAATGGTGAAAGATAATAACAACTGTCTCTCCACTGAGCAGGTTTTACATTCTGGCATTCCAATGACACTCATTCCACTTGATGCAACCAACACAATCCCTCTAACAGAGAATTTCTTCTCAGAATTTGAAGGCAGACAGAACACATATGAAGCACAATATTGCTTCAAGTCCTTAAAAATGATTCACGATACTTGGCCCAATAACAAATTTCATGAGGCAAGATTCAAATACTCCTTGAAAATGACTGTTTATTCTAACTGCGCTAAAGAAAATACTTATCTCTGAAATGAAGAGAATATGGCATTTCTCAGGAATATTGCATGTGGGATTCTTTCATGGTTGTTGTAGTAATATCCATAATGCAAAATTCAAATAATCCTGATGGAGAAAATGACTTTGCTGAGATGGAACATATGAACATCACTGTGGTCACTTCCAGTGAACCTTATGGAGCATCTGATGGCTCAAATCCACTCAACAATGGGCATGTGATCCCAATATTTAAATTAGAGAACAAAGGATTGCATAGTGGCCATGTTCAAATGGGAATGCAAGATCAATTCTGCCTTGATAGACGGAACAGGGGATGCAAGGTACTTTGTTATAACTATGCATACTTCTAGTATTTATTTACTTTGTTTTAACTATGTATACTTCCAGGATTTATTTGGTATAGTAATGGATGCATTTTAATATCTATTGCTGTCAGGATGGCTACACAAAGGAGATAACTGATTCAGAGGCAGTGCCAGTTCATGTAGCTATTAGAGCTAAACAGAACAACAACATCAGCAGCTCACTTGATAAAGAATTCTACAGAAGTTTCTTGGATGCAAGTCTCTGTAAGGGTTTGTTCTCTGATACTTTGTCTTTTAATGCTATTTGTGCTCTGATACTTCAGTTTCTTTAGTGGTATCAAGTGAATAATACTCTTAGCATTTTGTGAAACGCAGGTTATTAACCAACCTAAGCAAAGTGGGAGATTTGATTTCAGCACACAGTTTCCTTACTACAAAGAAGATTTTTATAGACCCAATTTCACTATGAAATCGAAGGGAAAACCTTTTTGACATGGATGAGTGCTGGGGATTTTCTAGCTCTTCTATCTCCTAAAATTGCTTGAGTTGATCAACCTCAAGGTAATGCATAAATTTGTGTAGTAGAGTTTTATAAATTGAAATTTGATGCATATGAGCTTAGTTAATGATTTGAAAGCATGGATGAACCAGGGAATACTTGTTAGTTCCACTGGGTGGGCGACCTCTGCAACAATAGATGTTATATATGACGTAGTGCATATGATGGGCCGCGATGACGTTCCAGTTGGTCTTGGAGATGTATTTGCTGTGGGCCAAGCCCATCCAAATTTCTTTCCTATTGGAGACTGCGAGTATGCTAAGGCCATCCCTCATGGTAGTGGTGGTTTCCTGGATTCTGATACACTATATGGGCTTGCTCGTGACGTGTCTCGTAGTCCTAGAAGGTGATTGATTCTTATTCTCCACACTTATGCCAGAGTTCTTGGATTCTGAGCATACCTTCTCACTATTTGTCATGTAAGTGGCAAACATATGAGTCCACTCTGATTCAGGATTTTTGACTCTCATTCTTCTTGTATTGGCCATTTGGCACTACTGAAGTGTATATGTTTTGTATAATAAGATACATCTCATGCTGAAGCTGAATTTCTTACTTAATGTTTGTTTCATATACACAGCTGAAAAATCTGTAAAATTTGGAGGTCGTCAAGACACTGATCACCCTGAGCTTAGGCAAACATCTGCATTAGATGTTTGGAAAAATGTTATAGAATCAGTAGATGCAGGAAGGAAAGTTACTGTATTGACTAGTGGACCACTCACAAATTTAGCACAAATCATTCAGTCACAGAATACAAGCTCAGTGATTCAGGTAACTAGCTCAAAAGATATTGAGTATGAGAATTAAATGAACCAACTAACTGAAACTCTTAAACTGAATTTAGTTTGTGCGCTCCAGGATGCATGTGTGCTTCAAGGCTCATAGCATGGCGGGCAGAGGGAGAGATGGTGTTGCTTTATGTTTTAATGACTAAATTACAGTTTTGGTGTTTATTGATGCAGGAAGTGTACATTGTTGGAGGGCACATAGGACATGCCAGTGAGAGAGGAAATCTCTTTTAGCATTCCTTCAAATGAATATGCTGAATTCAACATGTATCTTGACCCTTTAACTGCAAAGACAGTTTTAGAATCTGAACTGAACATCACACTCATTCCATTGACAATGCAAAAGACAGTTGGTTCTTTCCCTGAAATGCTTAAGAATTTCCAGTCAGCAAATGAAACTCCTGAAGCTACACTGGGTCAACGTCTCCTTTCAAGGCTTTGGAAATTACAGCAGGAACTTCATCACTACCACCACATGGTAGGTTACTAAGCATTAAAGCATTATCTCCCCAGCTATACTAACTAGTATAATTACATTGTACCCATTATTGCCCTTTTCAGGATACTTTTTCAGGAGAAATCCTTGGTGCAGCTATCCTGGCAGGCAATCCAAATTTGCAGCAGAAGTTCAACTTGAAGAGCATTAAAATCACAGCAGAAGGAGATGCATCGAAAATAGGACAGATAATTATTGATGAAGGGATAGGAAAGCAAGTTAAAGTCTTAGAAAATGTTAATGCAAAAGCATATTACCATGATTTTTCATTGATATTAAGAGGTCACAAGAAATCTGCTGTTATAGGAAGCTTTCAAGATCAGAAAAGAATATGAAGTACACAGCGTAATTCGTTCAACCTTCATCCAAGATGAGCAATTACAAGTGAAAGATATAGGAGAAAGGATTATCAGTGAAAATACATTTTCCTGATGTTCTTGCTTTCTTGCTTTTCAATTCACAATTTTACTTGCACAGGAAATTGACTAGTCTATCAGATTGTCCCAAGGTTTGATTATAACAATTTAAATATTTATCAAATTTCAGATCTTGTTACATAGAAAATATGAAATACTATAAGTGAATGCTAGCCTATAATAACACTTGAATGAATTTATAAAAATTATGCAATCAGATTTAAACTAAATACAATTGACAGCAAAACCAAAGTAAATAAAAAAGAAAAAATAATAATATGCATGCACTTGCTTGTATGTCATCACAAATAAGAATAAAATATGACCAAGACATTGTGACTATCCATAGAATGGTCTATTTCTGCATGCATTAAAATATTGTAATAACTGATATGGTGGAATCTGCCAAGCTGGAAACTCCGTCAAATCTACTTAGGACTTTTAAATCATAAGACACTTTCTTTTTCTCCTTGGAGGGATTTTTTTTTTTAAAATCATAAAACCCTACAACATATGAGGTGATCAATCATTATTAATATGATTTAGTTAAGAACTTGAAAAAAAATAAACATATATTTT
This sequence comes from Omphalea diandra, assembly GCA_949677035.1. Lineage (NCBI taxonomy): Eukaryota > Viridiplantae > Streptophyta > Magnoliopsida > Malpighiales > Euphorbiaceae > Omphalea > Omphalea diandra. Next base: position 20,384 of record CATIWR010238365.1, on the reverse strand, counting down.
TTGTTTTAAAGTAGCAAGTTTGATTAGGGCTGTGAAGCAAAATAAAGTATAGGATCTGCCATTACAGCGTACAGTTTGGCCTTGCTTGGACATACCCACAGACCAGGAGACATCCCACCCCATATGAAAGCAGTTGACCTTATAAAAAAATGACGCCCAAACCCATTCATTGAATGTAATTCTTTATTTATTTTGGATGCCAAAGTAGCTATCATACGAATCGTCTCACCATCATAAAGAATTGGTTATTATGATAACTTGTTGGCAAGTGCTAATGGTCGGTGGTTACATATTTATTTTGCCAATGTACATGTGTTTGCCTTGATATGCACATGCATCCAAACTCCTAGTAACATAGTCAGCATCAACTGCATCAGGATCAATTTTTATACATAATCTTATGAATTATTGATAATGATATCCAATGACAAGAGGAGTGTACAATTGAAAATAACTGCAAAACTTATGTGCAGCAGTCTATATTGCATAAAAGCTTTAGTTGAGTTATGTTTTAGTATTTTGGAAACTCTGTATTTCTTCTAGGTTTTCTCATCTATATTTTATAAAATATCATTTCCCTGCAAGGTGTTTTCTATTTTCTAGTTTTCTCATGTTTTTGCCTTATGCTACATAGATAGCATTTTATATTTCTTCTGCCCAAAACATCATTATTTTGGCTGCAACAGGTTTGATGAGGAGCAAAATTTGGTGTCAACTTTTAGTATATATGGTTTTAAGGTAATTAACTACAGGGCGGCATTGGAGGCTTATGAAGATTGATGCATGAGCATTTCATGTTACACAAAAAACTTAGAACCATCATTAACATAAAAATAATTTTCTTTTTTTTTTTTTTAAAAAAAAAAATAGAAGTTCAGATAAGTTTGGTGTTTAGTTCCAAAGCTAATGATTAGGAATTTGGGAACTACCATAAATTTGGCTCCAATGAATTGATTTTCATTATTCTGTTTAACGATTAAGTACGTAATTGTCTACTCTAAACTGGGAAATAGAAACTTCTTGACAAACAAAAAATTAGACTAAAGAACAAAATGAGATGGGAAGTTTATTCACAATCTTCATCATTGCTCAAACATTTTGGATATAATACAAACTTAGCTAAAAAGGTTAGTGCTTAGGTAGCACTAACTAAACACAAAATGCAAAAAGGGCAATGTAAATAGGAAAGGAAATTCTCCTCTACATATCCAAAATCCCATTCAAGCTTATTTACTTTCTTTCTGCACCACATTACATAAGTGATCCTCCTGCTGCCAGAATCTGTTGCTCAAGCTACAATCACACAAGTAAAGGTTTCAGGTTGTTTGAACAGCATGAATGCAAGTTTTTCAAGAATAATAATCTTTGTTTTTCTTTCTTACCTTGAAGAGATTTTCAAGCTTGGTTTTCACTAGGGAGTACTCATGTTTCACTTGTTGCAGACATTTTTGGCACCTTTAGCAGCTCAATTTTGTATCACAGGATTAATTAAACCATTAATAATTAAAAGAGTAAGTAAATTTGTGAAATGAGTTTTGAAGAAAATTACCCTTCAGTATTATGCTCATCGCAGCAGTTGCGAAAAGTAATGCAGACTTTCTGAACTCTTTGAGCTCCTATGCTGTAATTTGAACACATTTTTTTGTTCAGAGCCATTGATAGAAGGACCATAACGAAAAACAGAAATGAAAATTTCCCTTCATAAGAAAATTAGTTCAGTCTTTAATTAGTACCTGGAGCTGCTGCCTTTCAGCTGGTGAACATGAGCATCTATTTTTTTGAAATCTACACTTTCCTGGTCTCTGTGCATGATATAGGAACACATTAACCTTAGACAATAAAACCAGCTACATTAGGACAATGAATTAAATCTATGAACAAGTAATACAACAAAGAAATTTATCAATGCTTTCTTTTGCCAAGAACACCAACCAATGAGATGTTAGTTCAATGATAGTGGAGTAGGTTTCGAGTTTGAATCTCAGTTGAAATCAAATTTAAAAGAGAGAGAGAGAGAGAGAGAGAGAAATGAACCCAGACAAAGAAAAATAAAATGTTAGAAGATATGGTGGGTCGAGATTCATACAGAGCTTTGGCGAGTTCATTAAGAAGCCTTTCTGAATCTTCAAAGAAAAGAGATACAACTTCAACTACAAAATCAGGGTTGCTTTCATCTTGGAGTTGCTGAAGTTGATTAAATTGTTCATCCAAGAAACCCTTCAAACACAACCAAGAAACTCATCAATAGTAAATAAACCAGGAAAAAAAAAAAAACAAGAACATAGAACATAGTAATAACTGACCGCATGAAACAGTGAAGCTCTATAGTCAACTAACTGTCTTCGCAACTGAACCAGTACACCATCCATTGTAGTTGTTTCTTATCTAAGTCTCTAACAGATCTTACAGGAATCACTTCATTTTTTTTCTTTGAGGGGTATAGGACCCAGAAAATGGATAGTGTATGATGACTTTAGTATGGTGTTTGTAGGTAGAGATTCTTGGGTTTAGAGTAGACAAGATAAATAAGAGGAATGTGAAGTCACTCTTTGCCTCGTTGGTCTTTTAGCTTCCCTCCTCTATGTGTTGCTCAGTTTCTGTTTTATTTGTCTCCTTTCTCAACCCTTCCCCAAAAAAATAATAAATTAAAAGCATCACAAGATCCAAAACTTGATTCCATTAACCATTAACCTTCCAAATTTTCTTGTTGAGCAATTATTACCCTCTCGCCAATTTGTTATATTTTACTATTTTTTGTCCATAATTTTTAGTTTAATGATATTAAATTTGCTTGAGAAGTACAAGATAGTGAGATTATTTACTTACTTTGATCTCTGTTTTTTTTTCCAACACCAAGATGCTAACCTATCCTATAAGAGAGACATGATGATTTCAAGTCTAAGTCCTATCTGCTTTCAAGCGAGTCCTTATTGATATATTCTAGTAAGCGTCATAATTTTGGACCCACTAGATTTTTCTTTTTCTTTCTCCATTGATAAATATGTTGGATTTTCTGCATCTCAATTATACTCTTCTTTCAGCACATGATTGATTCATTCTCTATTGCAAATTAATTGAGATTAGAATTAAAGTTCTCTCTGAGAAGTCTCATTAATCACATATACATATAAGGAGTTGAAACAATTAATATATTCACAAATAATCTCGAATCTAGTGGCAAGAGTGATGTTCAAAACTCTTGAAGTTTTAGTTCAAACCTCATTATTGGTGGGATCCATTAATTAAGAGATTATTATAAAATTTTTCCCTTTTTCAGTAACTCATTGACAACACTAGCCATTCCACACCATCCAAAAAAAAAAAAATTAATGCATTCATATATAATTTCATGAACTATTATTCTAAATGGATACTTGATTGCATGACAAATTACTTGTACTAAATGGATATTTGATTGCATGACAAATTAAAATAGCATTCAAATTACTTGTACTATAATATTAGTAAACTCCAAGAAACGGGGAGGGGCTAAGCATATCTTTCTTCAAAAAATCAAAATATCAAACAGTGGTCCTAATAACAAAAATGGTCAGATTTAGTGAGCAAATTAACCCATTTCTTCTCTTCTTCGTCTTCTTATTCTGCTTGTTTTTGCTTGTAGTTTTTTTTTTCAACCCTTTGAAGATTCTCTTCAAATTTGCGGTCCTTCTTGTGTCTTTTGTCTATGTGGTGTTGTTATGATCTGATTGGCTGCTGTGTTTGATACACATCAATTTATACAGAAGGGACAATTTTTTATCATAGTATATGTCTTTAAGCCTTCAGTTCTCGTCACTACTCATGCAGCAAGCTACAGGGTTACTTTTTCAATTATATATTTTACTTGGTACTAAGATTTTCAAAATTAAACTTTAATCTTGTATACTATAAAAGAAAATATTCAATCATTAAATAATTAAATCAATATTAATTGTATCTTCTTAATCATCATTTAGTTTCAATTCAAGTTCCACATCTTAACCTTATAATCTTACAATCAAAGTAAATAATTACCAACTTTCCTCATTGGCAAAATGTTGGGTTTTAAGGTAAAACTAATTTTTTTTTAATACGTGTCAAATTCTGAGAGCACCAAGTAGGGGACATGCGTATTTTTGAACTGGTTGCGACTGACAATAACAGTATCTCTTCTTCTTCTTGTCTTTCTTTTTAATATAGAACAGTGACGAGCGTAGGGCATTATAAATGGGAAATTTCAGAGCTCCAATGGGTTAATTGTACAACTGCAATGTACCAGCTTCAGTCCATTCCCATTCCTATTATATCCTTCAAAATGGATTTTTGAGCATATCATACTCGAATTCCATGCATCAATTAAAAATTAACTTTAGAATTCGGTTACAAATTAATTTGGTAAATTATATATTGATTGAATTTAAGTTTATAATTTTAGCCTTTTTTTAGAAAATGATTTTTAATACTATTAAATGAAATCTCATTATATATTATTTGAGGGCTATAATAGATTTGGTAATGTTATCGACAGACCTAACTTCCAAAAATGTACTAAGTTTGGAATTATATGGTGTAATTATTGGTGGGGCCTTGCGTGAATTACAAGAACTTCGGACCTCTTGAAAATGATATTTCGTTTTTTTGCGTGAATCGAAAAAAACTTGGGCCAATTTGAGTTAACCATCTGCCCCACATGTTGCATTCATTCGATTAATCTCTTGGGTCAATTTCAATGGTGAGTCTTATGTGATTACCAGAATTTACTTCTTTCTGAGTCTTTTGAATTTTTCTTTTTTGAGTTCTTTCTGAGTTTTTTTGAGTTTGGTTCTTGAAATTATGAGATACGTTTTTAAAAGCGTGTAGCGACAGATTTGATTGAATTTATTCAGATATAAATAAAATTTAACTTTGTGAATGGAGCCCGTTCAAATTGTTAAAGAAGAAATCTCGGGTGGTTTCTGAAAGCATCGTCTATAACACTTCTGTATTATTAACATTAACGATGAACCATTGAGACTTTATTGACAATTTTAAAGTGGGTAGTTAAATATTAACTAATAAATTCTAATTAATTAATTTTCACTTTGGTAGTTATCCATTTTCACCATAACTAGAAACTCAGGAACCAATATCGACCATGCTGACTGGCCACAACATAGATAAGGACAAAGGATATGATGGAACCCCTGGCAAGTTGCCATATTCAACATGCCATTTTCTCTACAATTTCCCCTTTTGTTTGAAACTTTTGTTCAGACAACAATTACTTCACTTGGGTAATGGATACACAGTCTCTTAGTCCCTGTGCAGAGTTTGAATTAGAAGGACCACTTTCTTTGTGTGCCTCTAATCTTGATATGATCCGCATCCAAGCGGGGGCCAATAATTTTTTCATCGAAGATTTCCAGACATGAATATATAGCTCATTGCAGGCCATAAGAATACAAAGATGTGGGATGTCTGGGTATCCAAAGTCCAGACTTGAGTGAATGTTCCCAGCTCAGTATCCAGGGCCTGTAGAGTTACGTTATCATAATTTGTTGTCTCATTACGGCTGCTCTCTGTTTTTATCTTTCTTTCTTTGGTTGTGAAAGAAACATCAATAAGGAGGATAGCCATCCCTGTCACAGTCCATATTTTTGCTTCAGAAAAGGTCGAAACCGCAAAAGCATATCATTTTACTACAGAAGAACAAGAGCAACGACCACAAGTTTCCCAAAAACAACAGTTTGTGATTAAAGTTGATTTTTATCTAAATTACTGTTAAGTCAAAATACTGATAAATTGTTTTGTTCACAGATAACATCCATGCTGTTATTCAATAACAGATGGTCCCCAAAGAATTCAGATCAATTTTTTTTGTAGCCAAAAATGGCTTAACCGCCAGCTAGAATAACGTATCCCATGCAGCAGTCATCACAAGCATTGTAAGTGACATGCCTGGACAGAACTAAATGGTACAAAACCACATGCTTGTTAACCCCTTAAAAACGCAGTAGAAGACAATTTAATGTCACAGTTTTCGTACTTTTCTGGATGAGATAAAATTTCCATAAAGCATTCCTAAACAGTTGAACGATAGTAAAAAACAAAAGCTTCAATTCCAGCCCACAAAATAATATGATATGAACCTCTTGAAAACAGGTGTTGAAAGTAAAATGCACCTTGCAGATACCTGGACAGGAAAAAATTGAAATGTGCAGGAATAATATGATGTTTCACTTCTTTTTTTATTCTATTTTCTTTTTCTTTGATGAAAGAATACACAACACAGAAAGAACCTTTGCACACAAATCAGTTGTATTAGGACTATCAATTTACAGCATGTACAGGAGAATTAGAGGGAAGAAGACAGGCATTTGCACTGGCAGTGATCTTGTATTAATCGGTCAGTAACATTCCAAATGCTGAGAGGATATTACCTGATATGCTTATCAATTAGTATCTAACCCTCCATTAGGCTGACCTTCGAGCAAACTCTGCACAATAAATCAAATGAAATGGAAGGTGTAATGAATTCAGAACTTGAATATCCGAAGACAGACATCAACCTGCAAGCCAAAAACATACAAGAAATTCAACAGATTGGATTGAACAAAAATAAAGTTGACAAAAAATTCTATATTTGCACTACAGTTAACCAATAACTAAAAGTAAACGATAAAAGATCAAAGCAGTAACGTATCATGCTAAAATACAAATTTAACAGGAGAGAGCACCTACAAGTATAAATTTCATAATAAAGTTATCGCTTGGAAGATTATGTGCATCAATACATGCAAATTTTTTCCATCTACCACAAGATCCTTAGTGAAGTTAGGCTTGAAAATTGACATATCTTGACGCTTCCTTTAATATCCCTCTTCAAAGAAACAAAATTATAACCAAAAAAAAAAAAAAAAAGAATGGTTCAACTTCTTGTCTGATCTAATATCAAAGGACCAGCAATTGTAAGTGTTGACTAAATTTACCTAAATTGTTCACTCAATTTTTAGTCTATAAATGTCCATTGATAATCCCTTTTTGAACGTGCAGGGTTCCATGTGCACAAAGTTCAACAATGATTAGGACCACTGCCATCTAACTTCCTTGTGATACTTCATGAGATGGCAGAAAAAAAGTTTAAAATAATATTCCCAGTATCCTACCTTCTTCAGAGAATGCAAAAACACCTACAAGCATGTCATCATTGTCACCATCTTCTTCAGATTTTTCTAAATCACAAGGATTGCTGTTGTTGTCCACAAAACTAACATCTGTTGATTCATGACATTCATTTAAGGCCGATATTTTACAGTAACCCTCTTGAAAGAACTGCTCAAAATCAAATGAATCATTCCTTGGCCCGTCATCTATAATGTTCATACTTAAGTCAGAACGATTAGAGCTTATATTTGAAGCTTCACTTGTCACACCACTGTTTGACGACTGAACTACTTTTGCAATTGCTCTTCCAGTAGAAGGTGAGCCATTTGTTAACGATGTTACATTACCATCCACAGAATTACTATCCTCAGGGGAAATGCCCATTTGGGATTGTTTGAAAGAAAATGAACCACTATCTTTGTTAATGGAATTTTTATACAGAATGGGTGATGACAACACAGAAATCCCTTCTTTTCTAATAGTACCAGATTGCTGTACAAGTGGAAAAAATTTTGTTGATGACCCTGTTGAATAGGCCAAGAATAAAATGAGCTGCATCATTGTAAAAAAAAAAAAAAAAAAAGAAGTAATATCTACATTCAAAACTTGCTATACCACTGTCACAACTTGCTATTGAGCCAGATGAGACCAGCTTAGAGTGGGAAATAACAGCATCTTCTGACTCTTTAACTTCATGGGAACCAGTTGATGAACTTGAGTATCTTTCACCCCTGCACACAACAAAAAACCAAAGATTATTTGTAAAGGAAAGTTTTGGCCATACCATTTAGTTGACAATTCACACAAGAAATCTACAGACTGTAATCCATCTAAATTGAAGATTAATTTTTTTTTAAAAAACATTTCAGAGAATAAATAATAAGTGGCATCATTTATCATTTTACTAAACATCATATGTCTAAAAACAGACAAGTAGTAAATAAGAATAACTAGGAAAAATTTTAAACAAGATATAAGGTTAAGCAAGGAACAATAGAAAGAGGTCGCTATGTGTCTGGTATATTGTCTGTTGAAATCAAATCATATTATTCAGTGGAGAGCAAGCTTTGTATCTATTCTCTTCCATCTTCCTCAAACAACAGGCATTCTGAGAGCAAGGGGGAGAATTCAGAATAGAAACAGTAAATGAACTGGACCCAGCCTTACAAGAATAAATAAATAACCTTTTCTAAGCTCTGAAATGCTAGAATCCCAAATCCCCTCTAACTCTGATGTATGCTGACCACTGTCTTATTGGCATTGTTAATGCAGAAGGGTTCTACACTTATAACTTCCAAACTACTTACAAAAGTCTGCCAACACCTAACCGATACCAGCATATCTATTTGTGAATTGTGATAACCATATCCTGAAACCCAAGTGGTAATGAAATGCTAACTAACTAAACCTTTTTACTCCAGAGCATGCTTATTGAGATAATATGAGGATGGAAAATTCAAATTTTGAGCTAGCTTGAAAAGAGAATTACAGAATCAACATAAATTGTTCAGGCTAATACCTTGTATTCACTATGTCAAGAGACACTAAGTAAACTGAACTGTAATCGCATATAGAAAATTGAACGCAAAGCAAAATGGAAATTTTTTTTTCCTTTTTTTGTAACATGAACTTTGAAAACAACTTCAAATCTTAAAAAGTTGCACCAAAAGTTTGACCAGCAGAATTTTATGCTTGTAGTAGTAACATAATTCATACTAATAAAAATTTCAATAGGATATTCTGATTAAACAAAAGGTGGAGGAGAACTATGTGAAGTTGTTGTAACCATGGAAGCCAAAATCACTATTAATCATACAGATTACCAGCAAAAGGCTCTAAAAGTAGAAAAGGTATTCAGAATGGCAAAGAGTATTTCACATGGAAAAAGTTGAAAGCATTATTACTATAATGACAAAAATGCCGTTAGTCTAATAACCTCTAATAATAGTTACCACATGGTTATAAGAAAGCAGAAAACATGTAAATGCACCTGTCACCCCAATTAGAGGGAGTCTTATGAAAATGGTCAAAGACTGGCAATAAATCCTTCCGCTTAATCTCAACCTCTTGGGTTGGAACCTTCTCTACTTCAATCTCTCCATGAGCATGAACTTCAATAAAATTTTGTTCTGTTGTGGCCTCAAGATGACTAAATGCGTAGAAATACATCTAGCAATGAATAAATCAAATGTAAGAACCACTGAAACAAACAAGTGGAAGCATCTCACTGTTATACAATAACCTGTACCTTAGATTTCTGCCAAAGTGGAATCCTCCATGAGCTCATCTGAACCTCTGCATTGGAAATATAGAAGTGAGATGCCTCATGAGACTTTAATGATTCCATGTGCTCAGTATCATCATCCTCACAATCAGAAGTTCCCATGGGCAAGTCTGTAGTTTCTTGTCGCACAAGAGTGATTCCAGAAATACATTCCTCTCTTTCTGGCCAATCCACCCTTCGGCAAACATCCCACCACTGAACAGATCCCACATTGACGTGCAATTCCTCATCTTGTATTTGCACTGAAGAACCATGTCCAATTCTTGCAGAAACATCATTGGATTCTCCCCCTACTGAAGATAGTAATTTATATTGAATGAGATGACCACAAGGAGTGTAAACCAATAGGTGGTCCAAGGCATTAGCAGTTTCCAAGCGAGCCGGTTGAAGATCTCGAACTACACAGCTGTGGAAAACAGCTGCAATAGCACCAGATGGAACTGACGTCTTTCCTGTTGCGGAAGATGCAGTGTTGCTAACTGTGGCGAGCCAGCCAGTGTTATTATTTTTTATTCTACTCACAACAGACAGGGTAACAGGTGATGGTGGAGATGCAACAAAAGATTGCTGGTTTACCATGAATGATGGAGTGGACCACCATGGTAGAGATAAAACTGGTAAAAGGCTCGGCCCTTCATGTGAATTGTGAATTTGAAGAATATTCTCGCCGCCGAAAGGGGAAAGCACAAAAATATGGCAAGTGCCCCTCGATGAAACAATCGCAATCCATTGACTATAATGACTAAAGCAAATGTCCTGTATTACCTGTGTAATAGCCAAAAAGAGAAACAATCTCCATTAAACACACAAAAGAACAATAATGTTTGAAAAACAGTGGAAGCCAGAACGTACAGCTGAAGTAAAGCCTCGATGGAGCTTATAAAGGTGCACATGGGAAGAGCTCCAATCATAATTCTTAGTAGCTGATCCTCTTTGAGAGGAAGAAGGCATAATCCGAAAAATGTTTATGTTCTTCCCATGAATTGATGCAGTAACCAGAAGTGTACCACTTGGATCAAAACAAAGAGCAGAAATTGGACTAGTATGAGCTCTAAATTGAGATATCACAGCCCTGGAAACAAAATCTTTCACAACAACCTGCGAGATGCTATGTGAATGAGAAAGAGAGAATTCTTAACACAAGATTGCTTTCTAAGTACCAAAATGACATGTATTAAATGGTTTTGTGATAAATCTAATACATCCCTCTAATACTTGGAATGTCTAAAACATAAAACGCCACATTAAAAACCTGAGAAAACCCTTCTCCAGAGAATTTGGACTTAAATGCTTGATCACATGGGCAAAATGAAATACATATCTAAGATACAAGCAATAAGATTTCATTTCCTGGTCACATGATCCTTATGCTTCATTTAAAGTGTTTAAGTTCTTAGCTTGCTGAAAACTAACCATTCCAGCATTATCTGTTTCTGCAGAATGTGTTGCACTCCGACCAACTTTCCAAGTCGAATTTGAATATACAGGAGAACTAGAACCATCAGGTATAAGATCTTGATAGTATCTAGACAGAGTCTTGTAGCCCATGTCTCCCAAATTTATTAACCCAGAAGCTATCTGCTTACTAGATTCCATGGCATAACGAGCCATCAAACTCCCACTGCCAGGTGATGTTGATGGACTAACACCAAGTGGAGGAGTAAGACTTTGTGGACTTAAGCGGCCCGTGTTTGACACCAGTGGATTGTCAGAAGCATAAGCTAACCACCTGGGACCCACAGCCATTGGACCATATCCAATATTAACTCCACTCATTCCTTGGCCTCCCAACTGAGGGACAGGGTAAGTAAGGACACTGAATTTGTTCTCAAGAGTCAGAGCATCAAAACAGTATATCTGCCAACACAGAATGAAAGAAGGGATGAGCTGAGTTTAGATTGTTTAGGCTCAATTAATTTAGCAAAATAACACTAACATAATCATCAAGTTTAGACAATAAAAACTTCCAGCAACCGATGTCTCAATTATTAGGCAGCAGTCGATCATCCTATGACTCTTCTGGTTTTCAAAGTAACCAGTGAACGTTCCAAACAAACTAACCTCATATAAAACTGTATTAGGAGCTACTTGGGAAACATCTAACATAATTTATCCTTACTTGTGTTGCAAGGCCCACAGCCACTATACGTGGGCTGCATCTAACCATATATACCGTCGAACGAAATCGCAGAACATGAACATAATTATGAGATCTTAGTGAGTAAAACCGCACAGTAGTAGAAGAGATGGAGGGGTTTCCCGTTTGAGACTCATTATAGCCATCTCTCCCACTGAGGATGGGGCCTGAGCTCTTTGATTCATCACATGCAACAACCAAGAGCAAAGGATGTGATGCTATAAATCCTTCAAGGCCCTCAGATTTTGCTGGGAGGGGCTGCATTTGTAAAAATGTAACAGGATCATCACGTCTTGAAACAAGTTCAATGATATTGGAGGCATCTTCAACGTCAATGACTTGAAAGCCATTAGAGTAACCAAGTAAGAGAATATGTTTGAAGGAAGATGGATTAAGCTCTAGTCTGTCAAAGGAACCCCAGAGAACCTGCTTGACCAAAAAAAAAAAAAAGATATAAAGCTCCAGGACACAAGAGAATAATTGTTGTGCACCATGCCCAAATAGGAATGAGGGTATTCAAATAAAATTCTGACCTAAAAAGGCATATAATTGACACAGATGCATTAAATGACCAGAGAGTATTTGCTAGATTATCAGGACCGCAAAATGTCCCCAAAGTAGGAATATTTTGTCCCGATCTCCTCTTACGCTATTGCTTAGCATCACATATCCACCTTAATATTAAGTCAACAACCTTTCTTAAAGTAAAGGAAAAAAGGATAAATTTCCATCATGTCCACCTGAATTGGACCAATGTCACAAAGAATTAAACAGAAAAACATTCCATTCAAGTGTCAATTTCATCATGGATAATTCAAATACCTAACTTACATGCTTACTTTTGGTTCACAAATGTACATTCTAGCAAATTTAAGAAAAGAAAATAATTGAGATAAGTGAAAAAGATGTAGCTAAAAGCCTCAATTTTCAACAAAAGTAATTACATTTGCTTCCCTATCAGGCAAAAAACCACTAAAGCCTACACCATTCCAATGCTGAGCAATTGATGAAGCAATTTCATGAAAACTTACTAGTTGCAAGTTCCTAAATTTTCTTAATCCCACAATAAAACTAAGTTCATAATAGAAATAGACAAAGTTTATCGTTTAAGGAGCTCATCAGCAATTCCTGACTGATCTTAATATGCCAAGCAAAGCAATCAGTGGGGGGAAAAAAAAAACTCAACTTGACAATAGAACTAAAAGCTTCAAATTTCAAGTGAACTAATTTACAATTTTTTTTTCATATTTTTATATCCGAATAACTACAAAACTTTCAACCTTTTCTTTCTTTTTTTTTTCTTATATATATATATATATAAAAAATCCTTCTAGCTTCAGCTTTCTCGTCGACCAAACGAATTTCATTTATTAAATTTATAAACATTAAAATCACAAACAAAGCTTCAAAGTCCAATTACAAAAGCAACCAAATTCCAAGAATAAGGAGGTGATTGATAGGAACCTGGTCTTTGTGATCTTGAGAATCACCCGAGATGGAAGCGGCGACGGAGGTGCTGGCGGAGCGGACACCGGAAGAGGCGGTTTTAATACAAGAGGAAATGAATTTCAAAGAACTAGGGATAAAGCCATTGCCGTTGTTGTTCTTACAGTTGTTATTATTATTTCCTTTGCCGTTACTCTTCATAATATCATTCAAAAATATGAACAGGCCACCGGGAAGTTACCGGGGAACAACTGCGATCGGTAATAGCATACAAGATAAGAGTTGAGTAACCGATACGAGATAAATCGTAGGAAGCTCCGGCGAGAAATAGGAGTTTTGACAGTGTTTGGTGTGGTGGCCTTGACCTTAGCGAGAGACGGTTCCTTGCTTTTGTTTTTGTGTTTTCTTGTTGATGGAAATGGTGTCGTTACTTTTTTTTTTTTTTTTTCCCAAAAAAAGAAAAATAATAAAAATAAAAATAAAAATTGGGGATTATTAGAGGAGTTGTTTGGGTATTGTTGATTACAGCGCAAGCAACGTGTGCCAAATTTCAGAGGGATCCCTATGGACTTTTTTAGCGGCCTTATGGCTTTTGAATTAAACAATTATTGGTTTGGATCCCATGGAGTGTTTGGTTCTATTACTTTTCCATCTCACTACTTGGATGTAATTAAGGCATTATATCAATTGTTTAATATATTATTTAAAATATATTTATAAATATTAAAATATACTTTTTAATAAATTTTTTTTTCTAAAAATTTCGGTATCACTAAATTAATATCGCTTTCATTGATTTTCTTAAAAATTTAGAAGTTTCAATGTATGGGGTAGAAATGAGATGATGTTGCCATTGTGATACCTAATGAAAGTCAGAATGAGAGGATAAGAAAAGGAGGGTAATGACATTAAAGAAAACGTGGGACATGAGAGACTCGTAAATAGGAGACATTGGTTACGTTACGACAGTGGGGAGGTGAGAATACTTCTAGGAAAAATAAAAAATAAAAAAAACATTTTTCCATAAAACCGTGGGAGGATAATTCTAATATTAGAGTTTGTCGGGAAAAAAATATATACAAAGAGGTGTTATTTAATCGAGTGGAGTCAAATATTATCATATTTAAATTTGAGCTCGACTTGAAAATTTGAAAATCAAGCTCGTGAACTTCATAAAGTTTTAATTTTTAAATTCAAGTTCAAACTCGTTCAAGTACTTGAATACTCAAGTTTAATTTCATTAAACTTGTTTATTTATATAATTTGTTTATAAATCCTATAAATTTAAATTTAAGTTCGAATAAATTCGATTAGACATTGATTGATTAACCTCGATTGGTAATATTATAAATATACCTAAACTTGATTAAATTCGTAAGTTTTTTTAGTATATTATTTGAATACTCGAATTTGGCTTGCTCAATTACTCAAGTTCGGGCTCAGTTCAATTAATCTCAAGTCGATTTTTAGTATTTCTCAAGTCAATCTTAAGTAATTTGTGAGCTTTCTCAATTTATTTACATTCCTACATATGAAAGTTTTTTTTTGTATGATTATTTATGAATATATATACACACATACAAAATACTTTGTACTCTGCTAATAAAATTAAAAATAAACCACTGAGTTCATAGATCAGTTGATAATAAAACTATTCTAACTTAATTAGAATCTCTATTTTGAGTCTAAATATATAGTTGTGTTAAAAATTTAGTAGGAGAGTTTTAACGTCTAATTGTTTATCAAGTTTGAATTCAAATTAATTTTATATTTGAAAGGTGTGAGGATACTGAACAATCTGATAAAAATAAAATTAAAATGCTAAAAAAATTTTATCTTAATAAATTTTAATTTTTTTTGTGCTATACACAGTTAGAGTTGAATATCATAATTGATATTTTATGTATATTTTGAGAATAATAATTGTGTTCTAGTAAGATACCTAAGGAAAACCCTAATGGAAATTAATTATTATAATATAGCATAGTTTTTTTATTTATTAATCAATATAAAGTTAATAACTATTGAGTTACATAAAATAGTTGAAGAATCATATAGTCATGAAAATTATAAAAAGGTAAATAATAATAATAATAATAATAATAATTATTATTATTATTATTATTATATAGTGTATGTATCATGTCTTCACTTACTATTTCAAGTGGATTTTTTGCTATGTCAAAAAAATCCATATTAATATTATAAATGCACGTATAAATTCAAATGAAAAATTAAGATTTTAGACACAAACCTAAAATAACAAAAATTAATTACTATGCAACTTTAAAATTCAATAATAAAACTTAACCAAAAAAATATTTATTCAGAATGAAAAATAAATGAATAGAGACAATAAATGGAAATTTTTTTTAGAGAATAAAAATCGTTCGCAAATTTCTTTATGGTCATATCATAATAAAACAAAAGCTATTAATTAAATATTAAAGCTTCTTGAATCAAGACCTAGAAAATATTTGGATAAGCACGAATTATGGAATAGGGTAAAGTTTATGGCATGTTAGGTTATTACGTTAACAAATGAGAGAGAAAATCCCATTCTAAAATAGATATTTTAAAATTTCGATATTTTTATTTAGTACAAGAAGTTAAATTACCCACAGCACAAGGCTCTGCTGTAAATGATCCACAGCCGGGCGTCCTGTTATGAGCTCCAAAAGTAGAACCCCCAGTGCATATATATCAGTTTTCTCATCAACTATTCCATGCATAAAGTACTCCAGAGCAAAGTACTTGCAATTTAAAAAAGAAAAATAAGTTACCATATCAAGTCACAGGTACTTCATTAACTTCATACTAAATATTAAAGGTTCACAAACCCTAATGTGCCTTCGAAATTTAGTACATTGTGGTGAGTCCAATGTCTTGGTAGCCAATTAGCAAGTCCAAAGTCACAAATCTAAACAAAAAGTGGATAAAGAAACTAAGAAAAAGCAAACAACTTTATTATCACTGTGATTTTTGGGAAAATGTAACCACGCTTCCAAAATGATTGGCTCAATAATGGATTGGTTTCTATAACAAGTTAATAATTAAACATTATGCTCAGTATATTAGGAAATGTTTCTTTTGTAAACCAAACAAAAGTAAAAACCTGAAAGATACCTGGGGCTCAAAATTTTTTGTAAGGAGAATATAATCAGCTTTGATATCTCCACGAATGATTCGCTTTTGGGAAGTCTCATGAAGATATAGCAGTCCATCTGCTGTTCCTAGAGCAATTTTATATCTTTTACTCCATTCAAGTTTGACTTCTGATCTTGAAAGTATAAAAACAAAGTAACTAGCAAACCAAAAAGAAAATTAGGGTTGGAATAGAAAACCTATTCAAATTGGGAACGAACCCTGAATAGAAGATCTTAAACTCCCCGATGGAGACAATTCAAAAACAAGGTACATGCCCCCATCAATGCTGCACCCAAGCAGCGTAGCACTATTAGGATGATCAACATGAGCCATAATGCCCAGCTCAGATAGAAAGATTGCTGTCTTTTCATCAGCTTCCTTTGGTCAATTGCTTTATTGCTACTAGTTTTCCATTTCTCAGACGAACTTTGTACTCCTTCCCAAAACCCCCCTTTCCGATGATGTTTTCTACAAGAAGACCATAATTTTACATAAACACAGTCACACATCATAATCAAATACAATAAAACACAACCATTAGCAAGTATGAAACAATTACTTACCTGAACTCAAATTGTTGGATGCAGTTTCAAGCTGAGCAAGTGTAAAAATTCTCCAATGAAGACTTGAACTTACATAAATTTCTGAGTACTGGGTTTTCTCTTACATTATTGCTCTTTCTTGCATGAAATTTTGGTACGGGTGGAGGAGTTAATTGAGAGGCTAAGTTCCTTAGTGACTTTCTTTTCCATAATCTGAAGAATCTACTCCAGTGGGAATGGGCCCTAGAATTTGAAGCATTAACTTCTGGTTCCTTCTTGGCGACTTCATGAGCTGCTGAGCCTGGTTCAAAGTCTTGTAAGCAGGCTTCTAAAACTCCTGTTGGAGAAGATCCGTCTTGCCTCTCCTTTTCGATGTCTGAATGTCCCAAGTCTGCCAAAACATTAAAGTTAAGCATTAGAAAATTTGGAACTAGCCATGGTTGCACCATGCGAACACTGATGTCATGCCTGGATAGTCTTAAACAAGAAAGAGTTAAAATACGATGGGAAGATGCAGAAGAAGAAAGTAATTTGCCATGTTTTCTAAGTTTCATAGGCGGATCCATTTGTTGATTTCTCTGTGATAAATAGGCAATAGTCCTTCCCGTCCTTCCTGATTCAAATAAATTATAAGCAATGCTACAACTTATAACAGAACTTCCTGCCACTTGTGACTCTACAATTATTACCAGTGTCAAGAAAGGTAAAATACACTTGCATTTTGTATGCACAGAGTGCCAATTCCACGCGAACACGATTGATTGATAAGGAAATTTGGTTAATTAACAAGAGTGAAGGAGATGAAAGACTAGCTTTGCAAGACGTTGAAAAACCAAATCAACAACGAAATAATTTGTTCGATATAATGAAAGGGAAAAAAAAAAAAAGGAATAATTTGTAAACATATCTAAATGGCAACATATGATGGAGCTATTGTAAGTCTTAGGCAGCTTAATTAGCTGGCAAAGTCAATGTGTTGTTCAAACAGACTTGAGCTTGAAAACTTTGCCTGACCATTGGAAACATGAAAATGATGGAATTGTTTCAGAACTAAAATTTGGATAAAAGTGGCACCACATGAATCCCAGAAATCATATAAGAGAAAACATTTCTAAGATCTTAGCTTCCACTTTCCTAGCATTTTGTTAGCAGTCAGACACAAATAGGATATTACTCAAAAACAAGAAAAGCAAAATCTGTTGGGAATCTATAAACACTTATCAAATGAACACAATATCTGAAACACACATTACCTCAAAATAGAACAAACATTAAAAGAAAAGAGCTTTAGCACAAATTAAACAAGGCATGCACAAAGGTTTTTTTTTTTTTTGGAACAAAAAAAAAATCCTAAATTTTGTGCTACCCTTTGCATGTGTGATTGTGTCCCTAAATCTATACATTTGGATTCCCAAATCAAATAATGATAATAACAATAAAAACAGAGAAGAACAAAGGTGGAAACTATTCATCTCCATTTATCTAACAAAATCCAGTGAAAAGAAAAAGGGAAAGAAAACAAAATCCTCATATTAAAGAAAACAAAACCCAATGAACCCATACCAAAAATTCAATAAGCATTATAGGAAATGAGCATATTTGTCAAAGACACGACACACGCATAAATGAGAACTGAAAAAAAGACCGTTACAAAACAAAGAAGAAGAAAATAAGACCAACCCAAATGAGAGAAGATGAAGAAGAACACACGCATACAATGGAGTGGTAGAGCTAGTAGTAGAAGAAGAAGAAGAAGAAGCTTTGTTATGTTCACGGCAAACAACATAAAGAAAATATGCAAATATATTGCAGTTGTGTTGTGGTGTCCAACCAGACCCTGAAAAGAGAATCTAAGAGCCATGAATGGAAAAGGCAGACTGACTCTTTTCTTCCATTCGTACGGACTCTCTCTCTTTCTCTTACATGGGTCCGTAAAAGTCGCTGCAATAGTTCGCAGGGTTGCTGACAAGTGGTCAAAGCTCTGGAGCGACTTCTGCTCTCCGCCTCTGAACCTAACAGAGAAGCACAAATACTACAACTAACGTTGCTCCCTTTAACCCCTCCTTTTCTTTTTATTTCGTTATAACATACATAAGGAAATCCTTTTCTTTTTCTTTTCATAAGGTTCCTTTAGGCATTTTATTCTAAAGAAAATTACCCTTTTCCGTCATAATTTAAAATTAGTTAATGAATTAATTTCTTTTGTTTTTTTTTTTGAGAAGGGAATGAATTTCTGTTCCTTTTGGGATTTTTTTTTTCTCAATTCCATTAATAGGATAAAATTTGTAATTCTTACAAATCTTTTCCCATTAGTAGATTGTTGTGATGTTTTAGCCATTGATATTTTATTTTTCTTTGACTGCAGCTATATATATATATATATATATATATATATATATATTTAACTTATGTCCTATTATGATGCTTTAATATTGATAAAATAATTTTTTTTTCATTTTCACTCAAAATTAGGCAACAATATAATGAAAAACAACCAATTACCTATTTTTAAATAATTTTGCTTCTTTTGATTAATTATTCTTTGTCAGAAACAATTAAAACATAAAATTTGTCATATATAAAGATTGCAATTAAAGTTCCTAGATAAATATTGTCTGTACAATAATAAACTTTCAGCTATTTTTTTTATCATAAATAATTGAAAACGTAAAACTTGTCGTATATAAAAATTATGACAAATTTGTCGTATTTAAATATTATAATTAAAGATCTGAGTAAAATTTATTGCATATAAAAGTTCCATTAATTATCTTTAATAGGTGAATTTTATGGCATAGAATGATTGTGAGTTCATAAAACTCATTTTTCTCATAGAAATAGCAAAAATTTAACGATGTTTATAATGAACAATAAGAGGCTAAATAGGAATAATATGTACTTCAAATGAAAAATAAGTGAGAAATAATTTGCAAATGCTATATGATTTATTTATGAACCTGTACCTATTAATTGCTTATAAAAATTTAATAAATAAATATAAAAAATGAATATCATTATTCTATGGTGTTCTTGAAATTTGATCCATCAACGAGTCAGTTAGTTAATTGATTTTCAGATCAATCAGTTTAATTGATTTAATTTAACTGATTATAATAAAATAAAATTTAAAAATATTATTAAAATAATTCTAAAATTAGAAAACATATTAAAGATAAAAATATATTTATAATAAATTAAAAAATTAATTTAAAACTAATCAACGATCTAATTTTTTATTTAAATCGATTTGATTAATCGATCCAATTCGATTTCCGAAACATTGTTATTAACTATAGAAATAATCAATTTAGTAGTATATGATAGGAAATATAAACATGATCAAGTGGAGGACAAAATAAAAGCACAAGGATCAGAAAGCACAAAATGGAATTATTGACAGTGTGATTAGGTAAAGAAAGCCATAGAAGAATGTAGTGTTGTCCATTGTTACAGAGCATGAAGGAAAGGAATTAATATGTAAATGTTTCGTGTGACTTATCTGCCGGTTTTAAGGTCTGTCTGTGAACGAAGCGTGGACATTTCATTAGTATATATAAACAATTAATCGCTAATTTTCATAAAATCAAATATGGATTAGTGTTTACTATAATCCAATTGCAAGTGCAGTTTAGCATTTTGTATGTACTATATTCTAAATTTTAATTAATATTTGCTCCATGCCATGTCAATGTCGTTCTATTGAAAT
>CATIWR010238361.1:0-38823 GCA_949677035.1 Omphalea diandra | reverse complement strand
TACATGAGCCTCAAATTCTGAGTTGAGCAAAATATTATTGGACTTGACATCTCTGTGGATGATTAGAGGTGAACAGTCATGGTGCAAATAACATAGCCCTTTTGCTGCTTCAATGGCAATTTTAAGCCTGGTTTCCCACTTGAGATACCCTCCTCTCTTCCCATGCAGAACTTCACCTAAGCTGCCATGTGACATGTACTCATAGACCAGTAGATTCATCTCTTTATTTGAACAATAACCCAGTAACCTCACAATGTTTCTGTGCCTAATCCTTCCCAGTGTTTGAATTTCTGCTGACAGGCCATTGTCATGAGAAGACCCTTTGGTTATCCCCAGCAATTTCTTGACTGCTACATGTTCCCCATTTGGCATTATTCCTCTATATACAATTCCAGCTCCACCTCTACCTATAATGTTGTTTTCCTTCAAGCATTCTATTATGTCTTCACATGCAAATCCCAGTTTCTGGAATGCGGTAAGCTTCCACCTTTCTGAATTCTTTCGTATCTTTCGAGCCTTGATTATTGCCAAAGCTGCAAATACCAATGAACATGCTAAAAGTGCTAGAGCAAATAGAAGCTTGAATTTTCCAGAGACCTGTGATTTCAAGTTGTTTTCGATGGGAAATTGTAATGGAGAAATAGATGAAGAGTTGCATTGGTTCAAGGAAGACCCGCAAAGGTGAGGATTGCCAGCAAAGGAAGAGGAGTTGAACAATGAGTACTGTCCAAATTCAGGTATAAAACCGGAGAAGTTGTTGAATGAAAAATCTGCAGATGTTAGACTTTTCATGGACCCAATTTCCTTTGGAAGACTCTGATTCAAGTGATTCCAAGAGACATTGAAGTAGTATAATATGTGAATTTGAGTGATCTGAATTGGGATTGGACCCGAGAGTTGGTTTTGGCTCAAATCTAAGTAAGTCAACATTTGACAATTGCCAATCTCAGTAGGAATACTTCCAGATAAGTTGTTTCTACTCATATCCAAAGTCAGGACATTTTTCAACTGACCTATTTCAGGTGGAATTTCTCCTGTGAATTGGTTCCCACTCAACAGAAGAATCTGCAAGCTGGAGAAATTTCCTACAGATGCAGGAAGAGACCCAGATAAGCGATTATCTGACAGATTTAGCTGCTCTAGTTTTGAGGATAGCTCGCTGTTTTGCTGAGGAACTCGTCCGCTCAGGTAATTATTTTGCAGTTCCATGAGTGAAAGCTCTGGCAAGTAAAGAAACCCACTTGGAATAGATCCTGTCAGGTAATTTTGGCCCAGTCTAACTCTTGTTAACGTGTCACAATGGCCAAGATCATCAGGCAGAGCACCAAACAGAAAGTTGATGCGCAGAATTAGAATCTGCAGTTTCCTTCCTAAGCAGAGCGATCTAGGGACTAACCCAGTGAGCTTATTGCTTGACACATCAAGTTCAATTAATCTGCCGTTTTCTCCAAGCTTTTCAGGAATAGCACCTGTGAAATTATTGCGCCAAAGCTTAAGGACTTCCAGTTTCGGTAGCTCTGCTATGAAACGTGGGATCTCTCCATGTAGCTTGTTAAGGAATAGGTTGAGTAGAGTGAGTTCTTGAAGCCCATAAAGCTCAAATGGCATACGTCCTGTTAGAACATTGTTTGAAAGATCCAAAGATTTGATGCTGCTCAAATTGCCTAATTCAGGAGGAATTAAGCCAGTGAGCTCATTTGTTTGCAAGAAAAGTGTGTCTAACTTGTTAAGATTTCCCAACTCTGCAGGTATTGGACCTTCCAAGCTACAGTTTGCAAGGTCTAAATGAACAAGATTGATTAATTTGCCGAACTCAGGTGGGATACGACCATCAAATTCATTATAATAACCCAAGTAGAGCTTCTCAAGACTAGTAAGGTTACCAAGCTCACCAGGAATAAAACCGCGCAAATCATTCCCCTTAACAGATAGATAATTAAGCTGCTGCATACTTCCATAGCTAGCAGGGATAGTTCCTGTGAAGAAATTCCCGCCAAAATCCAAGTGCTTCAGCTTGGTGAGTTGAGTGACACCAAGTGGAAGTGAACCATTGAAATTGTTGTCGTAAACATCAAGCACTTGAAGCTCTTTCAACGGAGAGAAATCCCAATATTCAGGCTCTCCATCGAATAGATTGTCAGACACATTGAGGTATTGTAGCCTTGAAAGCTTGTGAATTTCTCGAGGGAACTCGCCGGAGAAGCTGTTTCCAGGGATAGAAAGATGGACCAGAGTTCGAAGATGGGTAATGAAAGGAGAAAGAGAGCCAGAGATGTTGAAACCGGATAAATCTAACGAAACTACAGATCCATTCTTATCGTCACAATGGATACCAGCCCAAGAAGAACAGAGAAACAAGTGGTTAGACATGTTCCAGGTATTGAGGGAAGGATCATAGGATTGAAAAGATTGTTTAACAGAAACCAGGATTGAAGCTTGCTTCTTGAGGTAGAGATCATGTGAAGAAAACGAACGACAAGAAGTGATCATAATCACAAGAAACAGAGAAGAGATCAAGAAGGAAAACCTCATGACATGATAATTGGAAGCAGTAGCCATGATTGGATTGAAGAGTCAAGAAATGAGTTGTAGAGAACCCAATATTTTTTTCATCAAGAATCAAGAAAATCAATTGCCATTTCATAGATAGCAAGAAGAGAGAAAATGAGAAAATAAATTTGTAATGAATCTAAAAAGGCAAAGTGGTTGAACATAAAACAGCATCTAAAGAGGTTCTCTTTATTTCCCTTTGGCTCAGTATATTTTTTGGTAACCCATCTTTTGCTTTTGAAAAAGAAAAGCAAAAAAGCAGAAAAGATGGTGTAATAACAGACCGTTTCCTCGACCATTATTGAATCTTCCGTTACTTTTCAAGAACAAGTTACATGTATGCCCTTTTCTTTTACTACTTTTCTTCTAAAAGAATCAAAATATGAGCATTCAACAGCTAGTTTTTAGCAGGATTTGACATTACTCCAAATCCAAGGATCGAATCTTACTTGCATTAGTTCCTATCCATCCTGTTAGTGTTAGTGATCCCTAGTCTTTCTCTACAAAATTTATTTTTATTAATACTGTTAGGGATCTTATCCATTTGCAAACCAATGGTCTTAGTAATCTTATCCATCGGCAAACCAATGATCTGTGGAGTGCCAACTTTCTTCTTGAAATTTAGAATAATCTCAGGTTTTCACCACCCACACCCAAAAAAAAAAAAAGGATTTCTTAAGAGAAAAATCTCATTTCACCACGTCCATTACCTATTGTTAATAAATAATGAATGAGGATGATAATTTACATGCATATATATCATGTATCGGATTCTAGATAAGTATTAGTTGGGAACTTGAGGGATAATAATTGACATATATATATCATGGAGTATCTAGGATTCTAGATATATCTTTAGTTATTAGTTCCAAGCTCATAAAAATTTACCTTTTATTGCACCTGTAGCATTAATTTTTGTTCCAAAATAGAAGTTAAGTGCGCTATTTCGTATGCTTAGAAAACTTCGGCCATTATATTCAAGCACATCAGTCATCAGCATCGACCCATCATTTATATGACACCAAAAAATTTAAAGTTTTTTTGAGTAGTTGGGGATTTTTGAGTTTTGTTCATCATACTTTTTCTTGAATCGAATCCAAAATCATCTTAATTGTGTTGATAAATTTAACGTATTTTCATAAATAAGGCATAAATTGAAATGTCACTTATGTCAAATTAAAATGGGTTTCGATTTAAAAAATGCTCCTCTAGGCGATACTATTAAATTAACTTGGAAGAAATCATCTTTTGAGTTTATTGGTAGGTCCTAAAAAAGGATGTATTAGTTGAATTTTAACATTATTGATTTACTTTGAATAATTGCTTAGAACTCAAGTCCAGAATGTCATAAGCTGCGTCATTAGATGTCATATTGCAAAGATGTTGATACGCACTAAAAGCTCCGAATCCTAGTGAAGATTCTTTTCCCTACACATCATATGCATTGATTGTGTTAGTGAGGTGATTCTGATTATGAACCTCATTTGTACATAGGAATGGTTTCTTCTATTCATATTTGTCGCAATTATGCTTTATAAACCAATGGATATTATTTTTTTTCAATAAATATAAAACAAAATCCACGAAAGGGAAAAAGACACTCATAAAAAGCGAGAAGAAAACCTCCATAAAGGAGAATAAATCATCATACGAGAGAATAACACATCCATAAAGGATATAGATTTTTATATAATGGAGAAAAAGAAAAGTAAAATATAAATCTATCAATATAATGACATATCTAAATTTATTACAAGTAATAAATAATAAAAAGAATAAAAAAGAGAGGGGGGCAACTGCTGGTTAACCAATAGCAACCCCAAACAAATACTACTTGCGAAACCCTAGGGAGAAAGTTGAGAGAAAAAAAAACTCTTATTTTCCTCTTTGAGTTTTACCTCATTTATTATGAATGAGAAATACTTAATTTTTATATATTTAACTTTTTTAATAGTGATATTCTTATATTTATTATATTTAATTTTAATTAGAGATATAAATGACCATTTATTTAATTAGTGTCTTAGTCTAAAAGTAAAGTAAAGACTATTTAGAAGTGGACGTCATAGTTCAAATTTCACTAATATAATCTTTTTTTCTAATACTTTAAAAAAATTTTAAAAATAACCTTATATTTAATTTTTATTAAAAATATATATTAACTTAGAATAATGATAATGTGAGATTCTTTACAAGTGGATGTCAAAATTTGAATTTTATGAATGTATTTCTCTTCTCCAATACTAAAAATCTATAATGAAAGTTTTTTTAACTATATTTAGAAGTATGTAGTGACATTAAAAAATATAGAAATATATTTTTGAGTAGATATGTTATACGTTAACAACTTTTAAATTGCTATATAATAAATCGTATTAATTCAGAGAGATCACAATTTATACACATCAACACATTGTACAATAAGTTTTTCAATCCAACTTTTTGGCTTCCTCCACGAAATCTACCATGCAAGTGTTTCCAAAAATATTCTGCCAATATTGGCTCACAATAATGACGAATAAAAGGAATGATGATTTCGTAAACAGCCGCTTTGTTCGCTATTCTCTAATGCTTCCATCTCGTCTTTTTGACTGAGCAATGAATCATTATTGCTTTCGTTTTCCATGATACGCGGACCCCAGACGCAACCTTTCATTTGAGGAATGCAAGCATATATGAGGTACTCTCATTCTAATCATTACCGCTAAAGAAACAAGCCTATGCTAATTCTTGGTTATAGGCACCTACGTGTTGTACTAGCATGCAACTTCCATTCCACCAACTCTATCAAACTTGGAAAGTTTTAGGTATTCAATTAAAGAGAGGGATAGGAATGACCACTAAAAAAAATTTCCCATTTTGATCACATAATCAAATTATTTTTATTGCTTATTTATTTCAACTGTGGCCAAGAATAAATTAGTTTAAGAAAGACACAAAAAAATTTATGCCAAAAGAAATAAAATTCTCAAAGATGAGCAAATTGTAAAAGTCGTAAGGCAAATCGTAATTGGGCATTTTTTTTCTTTTTTCTTTTTTGATTTATTTAATTTGGCATCTTCTCATCATCAATGAAATTCTAAATCAAAAACAAAAAATGATAAACTAGGTTTTGGAATTCTGGACGCGTCAAGAATTTATTAGGATGAAAGGAGTTGATCAGGTGATGCGAAGAATAAAATAATTAGAGGTTAATTAATATTAATTTATTTGATATTTTTTTAAGAAAAGGAGATTAATAAATACAAATTACATAAGATTTTTTTATTTTATTTTTTAACCCTTAATTCAGAGTTAAAAAAATTCAAAGAATAGTGAATATAAATATTTAGTTTCTATTAATTTGAGTATTTGATCCGTGTTCCAAAACATTGACTTGGATCCTATTCCAACACAAATGAGATCCAAAATTATTAAAAAAATTTTGAGTCAAATTCGATTGAATTTTAACTCTATCCATTGAGTCGTTGATTCACTTGAATTTATTTGACCTTAATTTGATTTAAAATTTTTCAATTTAAATTCAATTTAAATTATTAAAAATATTTAAAATTTTTTAAAATTAAAATATTTTATTTTTTAAAAAAATTAAAATTATGTTACATAACTTGACTCAATTTAAAATCTGAAATTAATTCAAAATTCTTTCTGCACTTTAATCTAATGATTTGACTAGATATATTTAAGAAAAGATTTGACATGAAATTAATTCAAGCGTACTCATTTCTTGTCTTTCATTAAATTTCATTTATATTATAAAATAATTCATAAATCAAATTAAAAAATAATTTTTATTTATTTTTTATTTTTTTAATTCTTTAATTGACTCTCGTACATATTACAATAATATATATCCTCTAACTGAAAATTAACTATGTGATTTAATTTCATTTATAGATATAGTCCATGAATATATTACTAAATAACAATATTTATCTTATAACTCAAATTTCATTGTACTCCGATCAATCAATTAATATATATTATTAATTTCACTCTAAAAGTTAGTTTTAAATTATTATTCATCATTTATCAAATACTTGAGTATAATACAACTATATATCATTATTTTATATTATATTATAGAAAACTATTATATCAAAAAATTTTAAATAGAAAAATAAAAAACTATCATATAAAAACTTTTAAATAGAAAATTAAGAAACCTAAAAAAATAAAAATTTTAAATAAGAAACTAAGATCATATAAAAGAATTTCTGAATAGAAAATTAGAAAGTCTAAAAAATAAAAATTTTAAACAACTTTTAAATAAGAAATTAAAAATCTAAAAAAACAAAAATCTTAAACAAGAAATCAAGATTTAAATTAATTTTATTAATTATTTAAATTTGAGTACATAAGAGTTAGTGGTAGTGTAATAAATTATTACGTTCAATTTTAATAAATTTTATATAAAAATTGTGTCACGTAAAATTAAAATTATTAATCAATAGACTGTTTTTGTTACAACTACTTCATATATGCATATATAAATTGCTCTATTAATTTTATTTTTTATTATAAAATATTTAATATTACTGATTTAATTGATTATTAAGAATCACTTTATTTAAATTTAATAAATTTTATCTTAAAAGGGTGCAATATAAAATTGAAAGTATGAAATAACAGAAATTTTTTATTACAACTATTTCAGTGCATAATTATAAATTTTGAGAAATTTACTTTATTATTTTATTTATTTGATAATAATTTTTTATAAAATAATAATTAATTAACTAGTTATTTAATAAAACTAAAATAAATTAATTATTATCATTATACTGCAAACCATGCCGATTCGTAACTAATTATAAGTCTATCTACGTTCGTTAATTTAGTAAATAAAATCTAACATGGCATCCGCCTTGACACTTTATATTAATATTCAATTAAAATTTGTGTTATTTAATCTAAATTTTCTCTCTTCTTACTAATCTTTAGCCAAATTTACATGTTTCTCTTTATAAATCTGTAAACAATAACATCATTGCGTGACTTACGCTTTCAATGTATACTGAAACCCATTATTCCTTCAAGATACAATATTAAAATATTCAGTACAATATTCTTTCTCTCCACTTTTCTTTCGCAAAGATAAAGATAAAGATAAGAAAATAAAAATAAAAGATAAAAAAAAGTGCTTATAAAAATAAGTTGCGGGTAGTGGTGGGTGAGCGGCAACTATCAATGTCGAAGAAGAAGATTTACATTTTTTTTATTTTAATAATTTAGTTAAAATTTAACTAATTTATTAAAATGAGAAGAACAGAGGAGGAAAAAAATTAATTGATATAATAAAGTTTTCAGTTAAAATATTTAAAAATAATTTTTCAGATGTCGATTGAATTTGGGTCTGATCATTAAATTCTTTAATTGATGTCAATAGAAATAGTTTTCATCCGTTTATAATTGAAGTTCAATGAATTTTATGTTATAAAATAAAATTTAAATACTTTTATTATTTTGTACCGATAAGTTCAGGAGCTACCACTGAATTAAGCTAATTAAAATTGTTGATAACTGTTAAAGTTTGATGCATTACTTTAAAATTATTAAAAAAAGGTTTTAGGTATATATAAAATTAACATTTATACAAAATTATAAACATTAAAAAAAAAGAGAGAGAAATATGAATAGAAAAATGTACATTTTTTAAAAAAAAAACAGAATTTGTAAAATTTTTGGATAAACAGGTATAATATATTTGAGGGATCTTTATTGTTTGTCATTGGCATAGTAATAAGACCATGCCCAAATGACTATTTACTTAAATTAACTTTTTATTATAAAGAGTCATGCAATATAAAAACAAAAAAAAAACTCTAACAATATCTTTATATCTAAATTATAAATTAAAAAAAAGAATTTGACTCTCTATATCTAAAAAGTCTAAATTGACTATTTTATTTTAATAATAATTAATATATAATCTAATTTTTAAGACATATATTAATAATTTATTTATAAATGTTTTTAAATATTTATTAGATAAAGTGAAATAAGAAATTAAATATTTATTAGATAAAAAAATTAAAATATTAAATATTTATTAAATAAAGTGAAATAAATATTTAAATATAAAAAATTTATTGAAATTTATAAAAATTTTTATTTTTTATATTTAAATATTCATAAAATATTTTTTATCATATAAAATATACTTTCTAAAATAAATAATTCAAGCACAATGCGTGGGTCCGTCCACGAAGAAAACCAAAAAAAAAGTCCGTACTCGCTTTAGACCACATCATACAAAAGAAAAAGAGAAAAAAATAATAATAATAATAAAGCACTGATTATGGGTTTGATTTCACGGCCTGTCGGGATTCTTCGCTCTAACTCTCTCTCTCTCTCTTCCTACTGGATGAAATCCCGGCTTGAGTCTATCGTTCCCTGAATTCCTGATCAATAAATTTGTACTATAAAGTGGATAAATTAGATGCACTAGCTGTCTCACATACTTATTTTATCCCCAACATATATTTTACTCTCTTTTTCTTTTTTCTTTTTTTTTTCCCATAGTTTGCTATGGACAGATAATTAAATTTGTAACTGCATGATTATTGAAAAATAATTTATAAAAATTTTTGAAATTAAAATTTGAGTAAAACTTAGTTTTTTATGCAACATTAAAGAGTATTTATTTTCTCCTTTATAAAGATTTAAAAATGATATATATTAAGAATTCGATACTCAAAATATGGCACGTAAAAAATTACCAGTATGTAGTAACAAAAAATTAAATTTGAGTTAATTCTATAATAGATAAAATTAATTTATTTTAATTTTACAATATACAAATTGAATCTAATTAATTTTATAACTGCTAGATTAATTTTCATGATTATTTAATTTTATAGCAGCTACTTTTTCATTTCATTTCATTTCATTTAATTATCTTAATTAATTAATTTTATAATACACGAGTTAATTTAGAATTAATTGATATAAAAGGGTTTTCTCCTTTCTTCTTCAATGATTAGGGATCCATATCAAAACACATCTTACTCTCTCTAGTCTCTCTATAATATAAAGAATTACTCTAGTTTTTAGATTGTTTAGTTCAGTGTGATGAAGTTTTAATAAGTTTTAAAAGTATTTTTTGTGATGTTTGACTTATGGTTTATTTATCCTGAGAGACAAACATCAATATAACCTCAAACCCCAATTATAAGGAATAAATCTATTTTTAGGATAGTGTGACGCATGAGTCTCAAACTTCACTTTTCTACTTTTATTTATTATTTTAATACTATTTATGCTTATGCTCCTTCTATTTCTACTTATAATTATATGTTCTATTTATATACTTCAACTTCTATCTTGATTATACATCATTGCACTAATAATCTTAAAAACATACTCCATTTTATGGACATATTACGAGAAGAATATAATTTCCTTTGCTTATTATATAAATAGGATAATAAAATATATATATGTGCTTATACATATATATTCTGAAAAGTAGAAGACAATTATAAATAATAAAAATAATATATATATAATTAATTAAATAAATTTGTGAGCTTTTTGTTTAAATTCACCAGTCGTTTTAGTGATTCTAATTTCTAAAATCTATTTATTTTAGAAATAATTCCTATCAATGAAATCCAAGTGTCTTCCTCTATGGCATAAATACTTGTGCTAATCTATTTATGTTCTAATGAACCATGAAGGAAAGCTTAAAAAATTCAATGTTTTGAACTTTAAAAGGTGATAGTAAAATATGTTGTTCTACTTGACCACATTGAATCTTACATATTTTCTAATAAAGGAAGTGCCTACTTTTAGAGAGGACAAGCAACATGTACAAGTAATAGTTGCTTATAACACTTGGCATCATTTTAATATTCTATGTAGGAATTATGCCTGGAATGGGGTCCATGATTCATTATGTTATATGTATACTGCTATGAAGACTGCCGAAGTAGTTGTGAGAATCCTTGGATCACAAGTATAAACTAATGAATGTTAATGCCAATAAATTTATAGTGGAATATTTCCTTGACCATAAAATGATGGATTCTACACTAGTGGCAAGTCAAGTGAAAAAGTTTCAAGTGATTCTTAATGAGATTCATGCCAAGGGAATGACTTTGAGTGAAACCTTCCAAGTAGCTACTATTATTGAAAAGCAACCCCTTGTAAGGACTATCTTAAGCACAAGCAAAAGGAAATGAACATTGAAGAACTTATTGTTAAAATTTGCATAAAGAAAGTTAACAAAAGCATAAAGAAAAGGTGGTTTATTCCTTCTAAGGCTAAGCAAACATAGTTGAGCATGGAAAAGTTCTAAAAGAAGAAGAAGAAGTTTGATAAGGATTCCAAGATGGGACAAAAAGATAGAGTTTCTAAAAAGAAATTTCAAGGTAAGTGCTACATTATGATAAGGTGGGTCACAAATCTATAAATTATATGTTACCAAAGAAGAGAAAAAGGGCTAATCTTATGAAGGGCATCATATAAGATATTTATGACATTAGCCTCTACATTATGATGTTTGAGGTGAACCTAGTGGGCTCTAACCCAGAGGAATGGTTAATTAATACTAGTGTTGTTAGGAACATTTGCTTTAACTATGGACTATTCTCCACATTCACTCTTATTGAGAATGGAAAAAGCTATTCGTGGGAAACTCTGCCACTTCTGAGATCCTTGGTGTACATAAACTAGTGCTAAAGATGACATACAAAAAGGAGCTAATTTTGAAGAATGTTCTAATATGTACTACAAATCTACAAGAACATGGTATTTTGTTCACTGCTCGATAAGCATAGATTATGCATGGTGTTTGAGTTAGATAAGGTTTTTTCGTCTAAGTGTATAATGTACATTGAAAAGGGTTATGTTCTTAATAGGGTGTTTATGCTCAATGTGATGACTATTAATGAATGAAATAATTTCTTCTATTTACTTGCCTGAATCTTCCAATGTATGACATGAGATTAAGAAATGTTAATTATGATATCATATGTAAGTTAATTAACTTGGATTATATGACCAATTTCTATATTTATAACATAAATGTAAAATTTGTATTGAGGTAAATCAACCATGTCATCTTTTCAAACAATTAAAAGAAAATTGAAAACTTTGACTTAATTTATAATGTTATGTGTGATTTAAAATCCACATAAAAAAGGGCCATAGTAAGTATTTTTTTATCACCTTGATTAATTGTAGCTAAAAATATTGTTATGAGTATTTGTGTAAAAGCAAAGATGAAATGATAGATAAATTTGAACTTTATAAGAAAGAAGTGAAAAATCAACTTAATAAAAGGATTAAGCTGTTAAGAAGTGACTATGGTGTTGAGTATGAAAAACCGTTTGGTGAATTTTATGCGCAATATATGAAGTCACTGCACCTTATTCACTTTAGTTAAATGGTATTACTAAAAGAAAAAATCATACCTTGAAGAAATTGATGAATTTAATATTAATAAGTTTTGGATTATCTCTATACATATGGAAGGAAACCATTTTATTGGCCAATTATCTTTTAAATAAGGTACCTTATAAGATAAAAGACAATAACCCTTACAATGTGTAAAAAGGAAGAAAGACTTCCTATAAATATTTGCAAATATTAGGGTGTCTTGCTAATGTGGTTATTCCAACACCTAAAAAGATGATAAAAAGCCTAAAATTAGTTAATTGCATTTTTTTTAGCTATGCACATAATAGTAATTCTCATTGATTTTTATGCTTAAGTCTAAAATTCTAGACATAAATAAAAACAAAATAATGAAAACAAGAAATGTGTCATTCTTTGAACATGTATTTTCATGAAGATATATAAAAGCCAACATTGCATATTTACCAACTTAGTTAGCTAGAGATCCCAACTCTTTAGATTCTCTCCTAGAACCAAGTAGATGTTCATGTCCAAATGAACACAATAACAAGAACTAAATTATGTTAGAAATATTCTTGTGTAATGTATATCATCATTTACACAAAAAGCAAAACTATTCAAGGATGTCATGTTTACTAGTCAGCTAGTAAAGTAAATATATTGTCATTATGGAAGGTTTAAAGGATAACTCCTACCTATCCTAGATAGGTTTTTATTATTGAACTCTATCACCTAGAGTTGAGCATGGTCCCCACTAAATCAAAATCAAAAATTGATGAAAATAAGTATTGGATCAATCAATATAGAAAAAGAACTAGAACAAAAAAGAACTAGAACCAAACAAAAATCAAATTGATATTTGTTTAAAATCAGTTTGGTTTTGGTCCTCTTAAAGGAATTGTATCGAGAAATACACTGAGATTGAACTAATTTGAACCAAACCAAAATCAAAGACTAGAACACCACACACACACATAACCATAGTATCAAAACCTAAACTTGAAAACTCTCACTAATACTGCTTCCCATTTCCTTATTCCCATATATGCACACACTCACACCACTCTCTCTTCTTATCTATTGTCAAGACTCATATATTGTTTTTATTCTTCATCTACTATCATGTGGCCTCTCTTTTTAACCTTAAACCCTAACCATAAACCCATATAATGTTAAACCCTAACTGTAATCCCTTGTCTCACCTCTTATTTATTTCTCTTTTTAATCTACTATACAAACTAATCTATTGTCTCTCCTCTTTATCCACTGTCACGCAACTCCTCTCTTCTTCCTTAAACCCTAACCATAAATCCATGTACCATGTCTCTTCATCTACTATAACACTTTTGTTCACCAAAAAGGCAAGCATCATTTAATTTGACTTATTATGTTCTTTTACATTAGGTATTTTTAAGGGTTTTTTAGAAGTTAGAATTTCTAATTGTGGATTTTAAGTTTTTAATTATTAATTTTAATGATTGCATGATAAATTAGAGATTTGAAATTTTCAATTAGAAATTTTAGTGATTGTATGCCAATTTGAAATTAGGGATTTAGGGGAGTTTAATTTTATTCTATAATTGGAAATTTAAGTTAATTAGGAATTTTAATTCTATGATGAAATTATTTAATTATAATTTTATTTTGAAATTTTAATGATATTATGTGACTATGTGTGATGTTCAATTGGGAGTTAATTATTATTTGTAATTTGTGATTTATTATATAATCAAATTTCAATTAGGGTTTTATGGACTATATTTATGAACTATATTTTTGCTCAATTTGAAGTTAGGGATTTAGGGGTTTAATTTTGTTATGTATTAATTTAAGTTCAATTGAGAATTTTAATTATGTGTCAATTTCAGTTTAATTAGGGATTTTAATTTTGTGATGAAATTATTTAATTAGGATTTTATGTTCAATTGGGGTTTTATTTACTGTGAAAATAATTTATTTAATTAGATGCATTATTTTGATAAAATGTTTTATGTTTATTATGGTGAAAATGAAGAAAGTTGGTCATCTGTAAGTGGGTGTGGGATCTAGTAGTGCAATGACAAATAGTGATGACTTCTATTAGCTCCAATGCTACTGCTACCAACTTCAATAGAAAAGACAGTTGGCACACCAAACACTCCTACTTCTACTTTTGTAGTAGTTCAAAATGTGATTAGTAATGCTACTAAAGGTACTTCTACTTCATCTCCTAGGAAGAAAAAATATAGATTTAATGTTTGGTTATATTATGAAAAACTTGAAGATAACGATGGTAAGGAGACTGGTAGAGTTAGGTGTATTTGGTGTAACAAAAACTCTCAAGTAGTAATGCCATTAGAACCTCTAGACTGAAGAAACATTTGATTAAAGCCTACAAAAAATTTTCATTTAAAAAATGAATGGGTAGTTGCATAATAAGGGAAAGATAATATGTCAAAAAACTTTGACATCTATGAGGCACAATAATGAGGGACCACATCTTAGGGTGTTAAAAGTTTAACCAGCAACTAGTACGGGAAGCATTAGTTAGAATGATTATTAAGGATAAGCTCTTTTTTCAATTTGCAAAAAATGAAGGATTTAAAGATTTTATAGAAGTTATTGTCCCTCAATTTCAAATTCCATCTAAATTTATTATTGTTAGAGATTGCCTCTCTTTGTTTGCTAAAGAGAAGAAAAAATTGAAAGCCTTTCTTAATATGCATTGTCATGGAGTGTCTTTAACCATTGACACTTGGGCATATGTTCAAAATATGAGTTATTTTATGCTTAGTTGCTCATTTCATAGATTTAGATTAGAATTTGCATAAAAGAATCTTGATTTTTTTTGTCATTAAAAGCCACAAAGGAGTAATTATAAGTAATAATAGATTATTATATGGAAGAGTAGGGGTTGAGTAAGGTTATGACAATTACAATATATAATGCATCTAGTAATAACACTACCATTGTTTAATTAAAAAAAAAGGTTGATGAAAAAGAATGCATTTATTTTAGGTATTGATGCATTTCATATGTGATATTTTGATCAAATCCTTTAATAAATTGTGAAGGATAGACTTTACATATCACAAAGGCCAATTAAGAGGATTAAGGTTGTTGTTAAATACCTTCGGAGTAGTTTATAAAGAATGGAGTTATTCAAGAAAGCATGTGAGTTGGCAAAGCTTAAGTTTAACTCTAGTTTATAATTAGAATGCCCAACTATATAGAACTCCACATTTTTTATATTGGAGTATGCTTTGCTTTATCAAAAAGCTTTTGATAGACTTGAAGACTTAGAAAGTAGTTTGCAACATATTTTGGAGATGAGTTGCCAAATGATGTTGAATGGTGTATGGTAAAAGTGCTCATAAGGTTTCTTAAAAAATTTTATAAAGCAATTGTTAAGCTTTTTGGTTCTTTTTATTCAACTTTAAAGTTATATATATTTTTTAAAGTTGTTAAGATTTTGAAGGAAATCACTATTTGTCAAAATAATGATGCTAAAATATAACCTACCTTGGTTGATATGGATAACCAAATAAGAGCTAAATTTGACAAATATTAGGGGTCACTTGATAAAGTGAATATACTATTGTTTATTACAATAATTTTGATTCAAGGTGCAAATTAAAGTATTTAAAGGCCAAATTTGTATCATATTGTAGGGAGAGTGAGGCAAAAAAATAGGTGACAAGGGTTTTAAAGTCTTTAAACTCTTTGATTGAAGACTATAAAAAGTTTGATGATCGTTAGTCAATTTTAGGAGGAGTCATTGATGGTAATGTCACTGTTGGTGAAAAACAAATTAGACTATTGAAAAGGAAGATGAGACTGATGATATAGAAATGAGAGTTGAAGAAATTGATGAAAACTTTTTAGAAATAGAGAAAGATAACTGCAAGCCCTCACAATCTGAGCATAACAAGTACTTAATTGAAGTTCCAAAGAAGTTTATGTTGGAATTTAACATGCTTGCATGATGGAAGATGAACTCATTGAGATATCCATTGCTATCAAAGATTGCTAGAGATGTGTTAGCTAGCTATATAAACAAGCACAATTGCTTTAGAAAGTGCCTTCAGCACAAGAGAAAGAACTTTGGATCAATTTACGAGTTCCTTATTGTCAACTATAGTTGAAGTACTTATTTGTTATCAAGATTGGTTGAGGAATTCCAATAGGCCTATTAATATTGAATAATCAGTTGAAGAGTTTAAGAAATTAGAGTTTGGCATATTTAAAATTCATGTGTTCTTTAATATTTTATTTTTATGTATTATTGTTACGTATATGTTATTCAATAACACATCATATTTCCTTTTTTTTTTTTTTGTAGAAATAGCCAAGATTCTGAAATGTTAATCATTATTACCAAGAATGAATGTGGATTACTAATGTTGAATTGGTTTTATTGAAATATGTAAGTTAAATTTAAGTTTTATTGTTTTGCTTTCATAATAAATGATGGATGATTTGAGATTTGTTACCAAATATAATTCAAGTACATTTTGCTATTAATTTGTGATGATTTTCTATTGTAGGACTTATTGGGACTCTTCTCTCCTCCTGTGAAGTTGGACAACATGAAAAAGATATTTAAATTATAGGATTTTTTTCTTGTTTATTAAGAATAATTTCATTTCTGATTAAGAACAATAATGTGACATTAAGAAGAATCATCTATTTTATTTCTATATTTTTTTAAGAATAATTTCTTATTAAGAACGATGTGTAATGTGTTGTTGAGAACAATTTCTATCTAATTTCTATATACATTTTATTGTTCAATTTGCTTAAATGGTATCTATAAAGATTTTCAATATACAATAGGTTAACAAAACATCAAAATCATAAAAAAAAATACTGAAACCTCATACCATATTGGCAAAATCAAATAGCACTAAAGTACCTAACTGATTCCAGTTCTTAAGAGCTTTTGGTGCAATTATGATCCTTCATATTTTGAAAGACCAAACTATATTGTACTCAGCCCTACTAAAACTAGGTTAAATTTTTGTTTATTTCATTTTTTTTTATCAATTTCAGACACGTGGGAGATTGTTGAAAGTGGTTTACAAAAACCATAATGAAATGATAATTGAGACTTAATTTTGAGTAGGATTTAATTCTTTTTTATGAAATGTCAACGTGAATTTATTTTCTCTTTCATAAGGATTTCGAAATGATATATACTCAAAATTATATAAGAAAGAACGAGAAATTGATACTTAAAGTATGCCGCATAAAATATTATCAATATGTAATAGCAAAAGGATTAGATTTAGGTTAATTCTATAAAGAATGAAATTAATTTGATTTAATTTTGTAATAATATAATTAAATCTAATGAATTTTATAAGCACTGAATTATCTTAATTATTTAGTTTTGCAACTATTTAACTACTTGATAATTAATTATAGACAATTAGTTCTTCGCTTCATTATCTTAATTAAATGATTTTATTACTATTGGATTAATTAAAATTAATTACAAATAGTTACATCTTCACTTGGATGAACATGTGAAGTGTTCTTCCTTCTTTGCTTCAATGATTAGGGATCTATATTAGAATCAATCTAAAATAACTTGTTCTCTTCCCTTTCTTTATAATCTAAATGATTTCTCTCTAGTCTTTAGGTTATTTGATTTAGTGTGATAGAGTTCTTACAAGTTTCATTCGTCAAAAAACAATCTCTATGATATTCGACTTCTACTTTATTTTCTATGAAATCCTTGAAGTCAAATATCATTCTAACCTCAAGCATCAACAGTGAGGGATGAATCTATTCAAAGGATATTATGTGATACATAAGCCTTATACTTTACTTCTCTACTTGTATTTCTACTATTTTCAATACTATATCTATTTGTACTTCTTTTATTTCTATTATAATTATGTGTTCTATTTATGTATTTCTAATTTTGTCTTGATTATATATTATTGCATTGACAATAATTCTAAAGAAAATCCTAATGTGACTAAACTAAAGGTTCGTTAGTATTCTACTATCTTTTTTAATGGTATAAAATATTGAAATAACAACACATACTAGTATATAAAGTTTTTATTGATAATATAAATGTCCATTTATTAATAAAGGTTCTTTTTTATGGAATGCTATAGTTTTTCTCTTTAGCAAGTTAGGGTTCTTCCTTTTAGTTATTTTGTGCATTTTTTTTTAATCTTTCCTTCTCTCATATGTCCCACCTATTTAAGAGTCTTTTGTTTAGATCATTTTTGTTTTTCAATTCTATCCTTTACATGGATTATACATTAATGTTGATCATATCCTAAACCATTATCTATGTTAGAATTGTCTGAATAATCCTAAACAAACAACAAAGATGATTTAATGAATTCAAATATCTTCAGCAATTGATCTTGATGATGTTGACATCAAATATGTTTTTCTCTATTGATGACAAGCCCTCTACAAATGCTATCTTTGCTATATAAAACTTCTTTTATTATGAAGATGAATATGAAGAAGAAGATATTAATTGCCATTCCATCACCAACATGACTTACTTGTTTGATATTCCTGATCTCATGAAGCAAAACTCCATTGATGCACAAATGAAAATGGAGTCAAGCCATCTAATTCCTCTAGCTTATGTCCACTTATTTCCTAAGAAATATTTTAAGACAATTAAGGTTGTGGCATTTATTGTTACTAGAGCTCACTAGTCTATTCGCAATCCTAAATTTCTCCCATCTAGATATTGGAAACATCATAAACAGTATTTCAAGTTGCTAATGGAGAAATCTTTCACACCAACCTCATTATAACTACCCCAATCACCATTTAGTTCTTTCTTGGTTGCAAGATTCATACTAAACTCCTTAGTTCATCTTTGCCTGACAAAGATTTGGTTATTGAATTTGATCTTTATTGGAGCATCTTTAAACGTAGGGTTCTTCCAATGGGCCTCAAATTCAAAAACTATTTCCAACCATCCACAACCATAAAATCTTTATTTCTAGACCAATCTCTTCCAGTCTAAGTAGCTTCATCCTTTGATTCCATCCAAACAGAACTCCAAACCTATTATTGTGCCAATAGCCACATAAAATTCTTAAGAAAAAAAAATCCAAAACCACTTTGGACCAATCCTAATTTCTTCATAACCCTACCTTTTAAACAAAATGAAGACATTAATTCTACTAGAGCCACACACATTGGAATGAACCTAGATGACCTAGCCCTAGCCTACCAAGAATGTTCTCAACTTTTGGCCCAAAACCTCATTAAGACCATTAAGTCATATTAGGTCTGTCAAGCTTTCTATGTCAACAAAAGATTAGAGTAAATGATAGGGAAAAAAAGACTTATCATTGATTACTAACCCTTAAACTATTTCCTAAAAGATGACAAATTTCCTCTTCCAAAAATTTCTTCTTTATTTACTCATTTATCTAACTCAAAATATTTTTCAAAGTTTGATCTTAAAGCAGGTTTTTGGTAGCTTGGCATAGTACCCGAGGAAAGCCATAAAATGGCTTTTTGTGTTCCCAACAAACACTATCAATAGATAGTAATGTCGTTTAGATTGAATGATGCTTTATCATTATTTCAGAAGGCCATGATCCATATTTATAAGCCCATTCTCCATAGTGCATTGATCTACATTGATGATATCTTATTATTTTCTCCAAATCAGTAGGCCCATGAATAGCTTTTAGCCTAATTTGCTAATCTTGTAAAACAACATGGTGTCATGCTTTCAACCACAAAGATGCACATCACCAAAAATATGATTGAGTTTCTTGGAATGGTCTTTTATTACGGTCAGTATCAACCTGCCGCACATATTGGAGCAAAATTATTAAAGTTCCCATACATGAACCTCTCTTAAAAGCAGATCTAGCATTTCATTAGAATTGTAAATTATTTAAGAGATTTTGTCCCCCACTTTACAAAGAAAGTAAGTATTATCTATCAAATGTTAAAAAAGAATCCTCCACCATGGAAAGAAGAGCAGACTATAGCTATAAAAGTCTTGAAAAAGGAACTATAAAACTTGTCACCTCTCTAGATTCCTTCTATAGAGAAAAGAATTCTTCAAACAGATGCAAGTGATCATTATTGGGGAGCAATTCTTTTAGAGTGAAAGGACAAGAAAAAAAGAATTTGTGCCTATGCAAGTGGACAATTCAAGAATGTAGAACTCCACTTTTATTCTACCTTCAAGAAAATCCTAACTGTAAAGAATGGGATGAAAAAGTTTGAATTTCACCTCATAGGGCATCATTTTATTATTATGATGGATTGCTCTTCTTTCCAAAAATGCTTGAATTCAAAGGAAAGAATCTACTGCATCCTCAGTTACTTAGTTGGAAAGAATGGTTTAGCAGATATGATTTTGAAGTTGAACATATAAAAGTGGATAAGAACTTGATCCTAGACTTCCGATTAAGACCTCAATCTATATCCCTTATATGTGAAATCAAAGTCATTCCTCTCTCGTTCATGGTAGACACAACTTCCTCATCCACTCAAACTATGCTTTATTTGGCTTTAGAAGAACCACCTAAAGTTAAGTTTCCCATCACCTATGCTCAACTAATTAAGTTAGCCAAAAAATAAATTCTGGTTTATCAGTCCCTTTTAATCTAAACCTATGGGTCAACATTTCTAGATATTTTAGGATTTCATCCTGATTATCCTTTCCTTAAAGTTTATCCCTTCTTGGACTTTACAACTAGAAATATTGGAGCTTGGAGATGGCTAGAAGAATATTTGACCTTTTTATGGTATTTCTACCATCTTTATACTATTACAGTCGAAATTTAACCTTACCATTTTTTATCCTATTTAATGGAGATTAAAAGAGGAAGCAAAATCAATTCTTATTTGGTAACTTTTTTAGAATTGTTTTGGCCCTTGGAAAGATATAATAATTTTTGGAATGCAAGGTTCAAATCAAATGAACCTCAAACAACTCTCAATAAAAGAATAATCCTTATGTTCCATTAACCATGTTTTGTGATACCTTTAAAGACAAGACTTATGACAGTTTATCATGTTTATGAGGAAAACTAATTTTCCCTCTGCACCCATAAAGTCTTTAGTCACCAGGAACAGTTCAAAGAGATCTAAAGGCACATGTGTCAACAAAATAAAATAATTCCAAGAGAAATCTGGCCCTATCTCTTAGAAGATGCTCTGTGGGACAATCTTATATCCATATACTAGATACGCTTAATGGCAAACAAAGATCAATGGACTAAGTTAGTCTCTCCAATATGTCTACAAAGTGTCCTAAAGCATGAGCTAGACCCCATAGAAAAAAGGTCCATCAATAATGAAGATTCAGACTATCAATATCTTAACTTGTCTCCTTCACATGAACCAATAATAAAGTAGCCAATTGTCTTGCACTATATTTTTCTTATCTTGTAAATGTGTGAAATAAGTATATGATTGGATTGTAATCATGCGAGGTTGTATGATCCCTTTATATAAAGGGATTTCATTCTATCTTAAGGAATAGAAAACTCTTATAAGAAATTCCTCTCTTATGAAATATAATGTCTTTCTAAATACAACTCTTGCTAAAAGAACTTACATTATTTCTTTCTTTTATCTTATGATCCTCCATTATAATTCAATTATTCCATGTTATAATCATTAAGAGGACAGACACTTGTTGAAGGACCAGGAGAGTTCATTGTTTTAGTGTTAATCATACCTATGATTATAACATGTGCAAAATTAAAACAAATTATGATATCTAGTTATTTATATCTCTAAAGATACAGAGTTGACATATGTATCTTAACAGTTCATATATATACACATTTAAAGGTTTTTTTGAAAAGTAAGTGTACCTTCACAGTACCTTTAACAGAGCCATAAAACCCTAGTGTTACCATATTATTCACTTTGGAGATAACCCATCTGTTTGGATACTTACAAAGGATGTTCATCATTTGGTAACTTATAAATTTATCTCTAAGCTCAAGGTAGGGTATTACCTGTGTAAACCCTCATCTCTATCTTTCAACAATCTCACAACTCTTATTCAAATGGGTTAGATTTCCACCCTGCTTATTGATTTAATCAATTTTCATAAATCCTTAGTGTGTTTTGTATGTTTAAAATTTTTATTTTTCCATTATTCTTATTATATAAAGCTCAACAAGAACTTCTTTTAGTGGTGACTATCTGTTTTCATCAATAAATGCCATTAAGTTTTGAGCTAAGTAAAATAATTATAAACTTGAGCTTTATTGCAAAGATAAGAGCTACTATGATGGAAGATGAAGTGGATGCTAGTGTTGGGGTGGTGGTGTTAAGGGTGGCTAAGGAAGAAGAATTTGATGATGGTTCAATGGCCATATTATTTGACTCTAATTCCATAAATAAAATTAGGGACTGGATCTTCAAGAAAGATCATCTAAGAGATCTCATCATCGATGATCCTTCAAGTCGAGTAACTACAAAATCATCATTCAGAAATGCATGCACCAATCTTGCTTTTGTTTCCCTTATTGAGCCTAAAACGATATATGAGGCTATAAAAGATGAAAATTAAGTATTTGCTATGCAAGATGAACTCAATCAGTTTAAAAGGAATAAAGTATGGACCTTAGTTCCTATACCTCAAAAACATTCCCTTATTGGAACCAAATGGGACTTTAAGAATAAGCTTGATGAACATCGAACCATAATTAGAAACAAGGCTTGGTCAGTAACCAAAGGCTATAACCAAAAAGAGGGAATTTACTTTGATGAAATTTTTGCTCCAGTAGCAAGGTTAAAAGCCATTAGGATTTTACTTTCATTTGCATTTCATATGAATTTTAAATTATATAAAGTAGATATCAAGAGTGCTTTCTTTAATGGCAACATTGATGAAGAAGTATATGTTAAACAACCCCTTGGTTTTGAAAACCATTGCTTTCCTAACCATGTGTTTAGGCCCACCAAAGCCTTATATGGCTTGAAGCAAGCTCCAAGAGCTTGGTATGAAAAGTTGAACAACTTTTTTATAAAGAAAAGTTTTTCCAAGGGTTGGTTAACACATCACTCTTCTTTAAAGAGAAGAATGAAGATTTATTGCTTATGCAAATATATGTAGATGATATCATTTTTAGTGCCACTAATGTTTGCTTGTGTGAAGAATTTTCCAAAGTAATGAAAAGTGAATTTGAGATGAGTATAATGGGAGAACATAAGTTATTTCTCAGATTACAAATCAAATAAGGGAAAGAATGAATCTTCATCAACCAAGCCAAATACACAAAGGGAACTAATCGAAAGATTTGACATGGAGAACAAAAAACCATGTAAAACTTCAATGAGCACCAACATCAAGCTAAGTACAGATGAACATGGTAAGGTTATGGATCAAAAGCTATATAGAGGTATGATTGATAATCTTCGCTATCTAACAACATCTAGGCCAGACATTATGCTTAGGATGTGTTTATGTGGTAGATATTAGTCTAATCCTAAGGAGTCTCATATGCATATTGTAAAACACATACTCAAATACCTTATTGGTACTTCCAACTTAGGACTTTGGTACCCCAAAAGTTCTTCATTTGAGTTAAATGCATTTTCAAATGTTGATTTTGCTAGATGTACCCTAGACAGAAAAAAGCATTTCAGGTACATGTCAATTACTTGGTAAATGTTTAGTGTCTTGGAGTATCAAAAAGCAAAATTTAATTGATTTGTCTACTGCTAAAGATGAGTATGTGGCAGCCGGTCTTTATTGTGCTTAAATCCTATGGATGAAGTAACAACTTCTTGATTTCAAAGTTATT
Organism: Omphalea diandra; assembly: GCA_949677035.1. Taxonomy (NCBI): domain Eukaryota; kingdom Viridiplantae; phylum Streptophyta; class Magnoliopsida; order Malpighiales; family Euphorbiaceae; genus Omphalea; species Omphalea diandra. The sequence continues at coordinate 15,148 of CATIWR010238361.1, read as the reverse complement.
GTATATCAAATGGCCATTAAATGTGATAACATAGGTGCCATCAACTTGCCTAGGAATCCCATTTAGTACTATAGGAGTAAGCATATAGATATCAGACATCACTTTCTTAGGGATCATGTTAATGGTGGTAATATTATATTATAATTTATTAATACTAACTATTAATTGGTAGTTATTTTCACTAAACCTCTTTGTGATAAAAGAATGTAATACATCAAAAGAGAACTTGTAATGATTGATTGAAGTACATTGAGTGAATATCAATAGGTTTTTCTTTGTCACCCTTAATGATTCATGCTTAATTGTTGATTGGTTAATGATTGATATATTGCTTGACTTTTTCTTGAAATGATTACCATTAAAGTCTTCAGACTCTATAAGCTAAAGATTTTAATTGTGTACTATCTTGAACAAATATCCCTATATTAATTGCATTTATGACTTTATCATTGAGTTTGATTAATAATTTACATTAACTAAGTTTGTAAAATGTTTACTTATTTGAAAATTCCATTTTAAACTTAGTTTTGTTTTTGGAAAACATGGCCAATGGCCATTACAAGTTTGCCAATGACCTTTGTGTTATTGGTGAGTTCCACATTTTAGCTTCTATATGTCCCCACGATTGTTATGAATTTCCATCGATCGTTATTCTTCACCCAATGGCCATTGTGAGCAACAACCGTCGTTAAATGAATAACACTTGTTTTATTAAGCTAACAGTCATGTCCAACTATTGTTGTTTTAATCACAACAATCTTTGAACACTCTCAATGATCATATTTTTTAAAAAGAAATAGGAAACTCTTCAAACTTCTATATGAACCCTTTAAACCTTAAAGTTGTTTTACTTTTGTTGTTATTGTGCTTTGACTCTCTCTATCTCTTTTTGCATTTGTTATTATTTTCTTTGCTTTACACTTACATCATTCATCAAACACTAAACCAAATGGCATCCAAAGCTGAATTAACTAAGAGATAGAAACAAGTGGCTAGGAAAAACCCTTAACCCTCCTACTCAAGCTCAAAAATGGAGGAAAACTTAGCCTCAATGCTAACACAATAGAATAAAAGGACATCTAAACCATCATCAACACCTCAATCCTCAAAGAAAGCCAAATCTATCTTAGAATCAAAAGGAAAAGGGGAAGAGATAAAAATAGAGTAAACCTTTCTTATTCTCTAAAAATTTAACATCAAAATGGAGAAGGAGAAAGAATTGGCCCTCAAACTCCTCGAAAGACATCTTAGGGGAGGTAAATTTTTTAAATAGGGTGACTTATTGAGGTATGGTTTGGCATAATAAGTAGAAGATCTTATGACAGGGATAGAGTGGGAACTCTTTTGTCGTATAAAAGAGCCCTCATATTTGGGGCTTATATTTGAGTTTTTGATCACCTTAGAAGTTATGGAAAGTGATTGCCATGCATATGTACAAGAAGGAATAATCAACTTTAGACTATTTTGCAAAAAATACACCTTAAGGCCAAATGAATTGGCAAATGTTTTCATGCCACCACTGTTGGAATAACAGAGCATCCTTCCACCTTCAAAGTGGATGTCAACCAATTTTGGAAGTCAATCACTGATGGAAAGAGCAACTACAATAGCAATAACAACAATACATCATAGATAAAAATCCAAGCCTTGAGGATAACTTACCAATTCATAACTTGGAATATCAACAACAAAGCTCAATCCAATGGTAATTGCACAATCACAGACTTATTCTATCTCTAGTGCATAAAGAATAAGTAAAAGGTCAACACACCCCTATTCTTGATGTAAAGGATTGATGGTCAAGTGGACAAAGGGAATGAGTTCGTGATAGGGCATTACATAACTAGGATTGCTAAGTATGTAAAGGTTATTACCTCAACAAAAGAAGAATTTGAGGAAAGGAACATTATGTAGGAGAAACTACCATATAATGAATCCATTTGTGAAAAGATGTTGTTGAGCATAGGGGTCCTTCAAATTCTCAACTCTAGCCTAATAAGGAGAATTCTAAAAGAAGGAGAAATACCTGAACCATAATAGGATGATGAAGAGGTTGAGGAACCCATAAAAGCAGGGATTGCTGTTGTGGAAGAAACTAGAACTAGTGATCCTGCTCCTACTATTGTTGCTTCTCTATCATACTTTGAGCAAAAGGGCTTTGATCAACTAACAACCATCTTTAGTATTGTTCAAACGGTTGAGTCCTCCACTATCTCTCTTCACTAAAAGGTATAAAAACTTTAAAGGGATATGACGAATGTCAACCAAACCTTAGATTGGATAGAGGAAGGGTAAAATTTGCCACTTGAAAGTCCAACTACTCCAATAAAATCAGATGCAACATCAGAGCCCAAGGACAAACCATAGAACCATTCCTAGGACCCTTACCTCCAATCATCTTTTTCATTTCATATTGCATATTTTATCTTTGTTTCATTTCTTTTATCTTAGTTTTTTAAAAAATATTGATGCAAGGGATAACATTTTTTTTAATGCTATAAATATTTTCTCTCTTTGCTTATACTATTATTTGAGATTTCATTTCCCTTGTTGTTGCTACATTTGTGTATTACTTTTTGATAGTGATAAAGTGGGAGAAATACCAAGGAAAAACAAGAGTATAAGTAAATAAGTTAAGGGAGAAGGTATGAGAAAGCATAAAATGTAATGCATGTATGATAAATGTGTAAATTTATTTTGAAAATAACTTGGAATATATAACTTGTTCTAAAAGTGCATGAAATTTTAAAACAAAGGGGGAGTAAAATGATATATTATAACTCATGCACTTGAAATTGAATCACATTGTTTGATAGTTGTTGTTACTTAAAGTTTATATGATGTACATTCTTTCACTTTTTGCAAGATTATTTATCTTTGATAGATTGTTTGTTATCATAAAAAAAAAGGGAGAATGTTGAACTTAGCTTGGGAGGTTTATGAACCAAGATTCTTTTGATGATTATAAACAGATCTAAAAGCTAACTCTTGTCCAAGTTAATGCATAAAATCTTACAGGGACATTAAGCTTTTGATCCAATGCTTTTGGAAAAAAGAGTTTGGTTAAAAACTCCAAGTATTCAAAGCCAACGGGTGCTGCTGCAATTCAATAAGGTTGTGACTTCAATAAACATTGAAGTGAAACCTAAATGTGAGTAAAATCTTATAGACCTCTCAATTGGTGATTCTCTCAAGAATCAACAAGCTTTGGAGAACTAAAACACTTAGCTTCATAAGTTGACCTTCACAATGAGCGTTGCATTTTTGCAATGGGTGTGGCTCATCGAGACCTCAACAAGCATTGCATTTTCATAATAGTCATTAGGCTTAATGACTTGATGTTAACAAAACTCTTAAAGTCTCGACACAAGCATTTGAAAAGATCCTAAACAATACTAAAAGTTTTGGACCCTCCAATGGGGCACCTTCATATTTGCAACAGACATTGAGATCCTCTTGAACGGGCATTAAAAGCAAGCTAATAGCTATTAAAGGATTATAGAAAAACTTGAAAAACAGAGCATCAAGTTCATATCCTTCTGGAAACTTCAACATGCATTGTTCATATCTCAACAAGAGTTGAAATTGAATTCCAACAGGCATTGAACAGCTCCAACAATCGTTGAAGGAGTTAGTGACTAAAAAATTAAGAAAGTGAGAAGGTGAACATCTAGGCAAATCTCTCTATAATAGTTAGTTCCAATGGACGTGGAAGTTGTATTCTCACCTAACAATGGGAATAGAGACTAGCCAACAGGCATTGAGTGAATACTTTATGACATGGAGTGACATCCCTCTTTCTAACAACTAGTTTTGTGTCTTTGCCTATAAAAGGACTCTCCCACAACAAAATTAAGTAGAGAAAAATGTTCAAAGTGAGTATATTTATTGCAAAAGCAATCTTTGATGAAAGGGTAAAATAAATGTGATCTAGCTTCAAAGAAAGATCATTGTCAAAAGCTTATATAAATCATCTTCAAAACAGAGTTAAAGAACAAGCTTGATGACATCTCTCAAAACTCTCCACCAAGTTAATAATTCTTGTGAGTGTATTGTTTATTGTTTATTGCTTGAGTGAGAGTATTCTTTCTCATCTTTAAGTTGTAAATTCTTTAGAATTTTTTTTTTTTTGGTTTAGGAGATCTTAGAAGATCTAAAACCATTATTGTGAAAGGTTTAAGGTAGTACCTGTAAACTACTTTGGGAAATAGGTTTAGTTACACTTGGAAGTCTACTTGTAATAGCTTAGTAGTGCCTGAAAACTACTATTATAAAGATGATTGGTAGCACATGGAAGCTATCTAGATAGTGAAAGGCTCTAGTGGGAAGACTAGAAGAGAGGACGTAGGCAGGATTGTGTCAAACCTCTATAAATTGATTGTCTCGATTTCTCATTATTTCTGCACACATGTTTAATTGTTTTTCCTTGTTATTATCTTATTCAACCTACCTTCTAGGGCATCAAGGGGCAATAAAAAATTTTGTCTCATCAATTAATAATCATCTACTCAAAAAAAAAAAAAATCCTTAACCTAAAAGATGGATGGCACTATATGACCTAGAAGATGGATGGCACTATATGTTAGATTAATATAAATGATATACTTTCTTCAATAAATGGCATAGGATTGGATGTTGTGGTTAGGAACCATTTTATAAAGTTTTAACAATTGAGGCACATTGACTCATGGAATGCTTGCCTATTGAAATTGCAGAGGCTTAAGTTATCCTACTTAGCTTCAAGTTGGCGTATGATCTGTAACTCAATCATTCCATTTTGGAATGTGATTGCTTTTTCTATGGTTAATAGTCTCAACAACGAAAATGAAGACCTTTCATATTTAGCCATTCAAATATAAGACCTATGAGAAGCTATTGCACTTCTTTCTTGTATTTCACTGATTGAGTCATGTGTTTAGAGACACAAACTTTACTATCCTTTATTTAGCTCAATATTGAGGTTGATTTTATGCGTTCTTAGACAAGTTGTGTTCCTTCTCTGATTAGCTCTAGTTTTTGTAAACTATTTGCCTTAAATTGTAATATATTTATTTTATTCTAAAAAAATACATACAACATAACTTAGTTGGTTAAATGCCAATCTAAGTTTAACTCTCTCTTCATCCAAATTAATAAAAGAAAAACGAATTGATCACCTTGGGATGGAAAAGAATTTGTGGTAGGTACAAAGATAGCATAAGGGTGGAGTCAATTTAGGTTGTGTCTTTTTCAATTTAGATTTAAGTTAAATCACTTTAAATTGTGGACTGATCAAATCATAAAAAGAAATTTGGGTTATTTCAAATTACTTTTCTAAATTTCGAATCAGATTACTCATAATTTTAACTTTAAAATAAAATATTATTTTAATTTAAATAAATTTTAAATATTTTATTAACTTAAATTGAGTTAATAGAGTTGACCTATGAGTTAGATAAAAATTATATTAATTTGAATTGACTTTATGGATCAGATCAAATTATATTCGAATTAGATTATTTTAGATTTTTTTAATTTCAAATCAAATCATATTAGATCAAATTCTTTTAAAATAAATTTAGATTGGAGTTTGGTTGAATACAAATTTTCACTTACAAAAAGGCATGAGAATAAGTTTAGATCATCTGTCATGTCGTCATTTCTAACCAGAAATGATTAATTTTTTGGACATATGTAATGCACAACATAATAAAGTATTAATTTAAATATATATATACACACGATAACTTCTAATCTCAATCAACTAAACTTGACCGATTCATTATTAAAGAAGGAATTTGATTTCAATTCATTTAAAATTGAGTGAGTTAAACTCAATTTGAATAGAAAAATATTTAAATACTTAACTCGATTTTCTAATTGATTTGGATTTAATACAATGATCTAATTTAATATTTAATTCACTTGATTTAAATTAATATCTAAAAGGCTTTTTTTTTTGGAAGAGGAAAATAGTTTCACTAAATAACCGAATCAGGAGAAAGGGCATCATGAATGAAAGAAGGAGGAGCATCACCCACTCCATAAATGGGCGACGTTACTCGTAGATATCTAAAAGATTTTTAAAAATTAAATAATATTTTATTTATTTAAAAAATTAAAATTATAAGTGACCTAATCTAATTTGAAATTTAGAATCATCTGAAAATTATCTTTGCGCCTCTATCCAATACACTTAATTCAATTCGAAAATGTCCGAAAAAAAAAATAAGACCTATAATTAATCCTATCGTAAATTGACCTAATCCAATTTACAAGTTTTAGCATTATCAAGACAATAATTTCTTGTTACAAAAAATAGTAATTATTGTTAATTGAAATAAAGAGGTGAAATTATAAGTACACATTAAGCTCACGCATTTTGCCATCTTGTTGAAGAATAACATAAAAATTAAATACCTTGTTAAAGGAGATATAGTCTTGAACACATGATTCTTGTTGTTATATATATATGTCACTTTTTCTTTTCCTGAACCCAGGTAAGGCTGCTTGTTTGCATGCCTCTTATACATAATGATGGTGCTGGCTTGTACGATGATGGTGCTTCATCATCCATGGAATCTTCCCACTATCATGAGGTCCCCTGTAGGTGAATCACCAAAGACTTGATCATTGCGGAACTAGAAGCTGGAGGTTCCCCTCCTTCGGACCTTCAGCAAAACAAAGTTATAATTTTTTTTTTCTTTTTTTTTTAAAAAAGAAATTTTTTTTAACTGAATAAAATACTTCATCTAACTTAATCAGTCTCGCGGCATTTTTTTTTTTTTTTGGGGGGGTTAAATAAAGAGAGGCACAGCCTCTAAGCAAGTCTCGCGGCATTTTTTTTGTTAGTATGAAGATAGAACTAAAATTTAGCCTTCATTATTTTTTGGGCTTTCATACATATAGCGAGGAGCTAGTTAGTTACCTTTGCCTCAATTTCTATATTTTTTTTCATCAATTTTTTATTGTAACTGCACTTATATATTTTTAAATAACCAAGCAGAGTTTAATGAGTAATAATACAATTTATTAAACCGTATTTAATGAGTATTTTATGTATTAGGTTCATCATTTTTTTTTTGTCATAGTGTAATGGGAGAGGAAAATTGAATCAAAGACCCATAAATCATTAATAATATATACAACTATTAAAGCTAAATTTAGAGTGTTTTTTCTTTGATAAAAACTAAAGTGTCGTTTATATTATTATATTATAATATTGTAAATAATAATTCACTTTTCGATTAAATAATATTATTATTTAATATTGAATTAAATAAAATTAAATACTGTTGAATTAGGTAAAAATTATTATTTACTATTAGATTATATAATATTATTAAATTTGTCACTATATAATTGATCCATTTTTTTTAATATCCACCTCTGTTCGTTATCTATATTTATAAACAAAAAAAAAAATACAAAACATAACATAAATGCGATGATACCAATGCATCATGGCGCAGGACAATATCTAATATTTCCCATGATCTTTTTTTATTTTGTTGGAGGCCCAATAGATAGAGACAGAAGAGACTTGAGCGGTGGAATGCAGATTCAATCGTACGTAATGCAAATGGAATCATTAGTAGTTTTTGCTCGTGCAGTAGCAGTTGCGCAGAATATTTGAACAAGTCATCATGCATTGCCGGCCCAGAAATATGAAATGAATGTTGTTGGACCTTCACGTGCCTGCCACGCAAGGTCTAACTTTAAAATACTTTACTTTTTATTGATTAAAATATAACTACTAAATTATATATTATAATTGCTATTAAAAATTTAATTGGATGCATAATTATATTTAGGATAAAATATGATAAAATAAAATCCTTGAATTTTATCAAAATACACTATTTTATACTTATATTTTTAAAAATAAACTACACAATCCCTTTATTTTGATACTATTAATTTTCAAATCCTTCTACAGATTTTTTGCTAAATAAATGTGAAATGCCCATACTACCTCATCTTTCTTCACTTTCAACCTTTCATCTCCGTAAGCTAATCTATATCCCAGATAGCCTCACCAAGCAATTTAACATCCACATAAGCCAGTTAATCAATTACACATAAAACATTTAACAAGTAATGAAAATCAATTTCAAATTTTAACAAGCAAAAGCAAATAAAAATCTAAAAATTCAAACTCCATAGATACAAATATAGTAATTAGAAGTAAACACCGCATGAGTAATTCCAAACTTATCACCTCCTTCCAACAAGAAATAAAATCGTAAACAAAAATCCATATGCAATAGATTAGCACAAAAATGCAACAACAAACAATAACCCAATAAGTATAGTGTGGCCTTGGAAGGGTGTGACGACAGGCATAAAGAGTGCCATGATCTCTGAGACAGTTGGCTTGAATACCTCTGCCATGTTTGGAGGTGTTTAATGGCTTTAAAACTTGAGCCAACAAATTTAGTCTAGGCAAGATCAAAGTAATTAAAGAAGATCTTGAGTTTAGATATGGTGATAAGTATTAAGTCGTGAGTTGCTTAAGAGTTGACTTATTAGAGAGATGAAAGGTGGGAGTCGATGAGCTTAGGGTTGTGACTGTGCTCATCCTAACCGATGAAGGTTAAGTTTTCTTATCTTTTCTCGATTTCTACCTGCTCTGTCTTTGATTGCATATGTGTGTATGTGTATTAAAAAAGATCTTGACTTTAGATATGGTGATAAGTATTAAGTCGTGAGTTGCTTAAGAGAGAACTTATTAGAGAGATGAAAGGCAAAAGTCAATGAACTTAGGGCTGAGGTGATGCTTATCCTAGTCGATGAAGGTTAAGATTTCTTATCTTTTATCGATTTCTACTTGTTCTATCTTTGATTGCATGTGTGTGTGTGTGTGTGTGTGAGAGAGAGAGAGAGAGAGAGAAAGAGAGAGAGACTCAAAGGAGTTGAATTTTCAATTTTATGTGGAAATGGATTTCTCTATTTTGTTAAATTAGGGCCATAGATTTACTAATAGATAATTGAAATGATTTTTTTAACATATAAGAGCAACAATGAGAGGTTGAAAATGAGAGCATGTTTAGTAATAATAAATTGTTAATATTTTTTAGTGCTTGATTAATGAGAAAAAATGAAATAAAAGGATGGAAGGGCATATTAGTTTAACAACTATAAAATAAAGAGGTTTTAGAGTGTATTTTTGAAACTATAAGGACAGAATAGTATATTTTGACAAAACTCAAGGTCTTTATCATATTTTATCCTTATATTCAAAGAAGACCCTTGCTTATGCTTATTCATTTTAACTATGAATTATTATTAATAAGAATTTCCAAATTTCAATTATTGCTAGGCATCATTATTTGTTTATTTATAGAAAAACAACAACAAGTTATTATTGCAAAAATATAATTTTACAAGTGAAAACAATCTTAAATTTTGTTATAGAAATAATTTATAACTAATAATATAATCATCAAAGATAAAAATTATGACCTAAATTATTTTTATACTTTTAAAATTTATACTTAGATTTAATTTAGGCACTTAAATAATTTGTTAATCCCATATTCTTTAAAAAATAATAAATTAAAGAAAATAAATAGCTTTATTGTGTTGTTTGTGCATGGTGATGTACTCTGAAAAACAATTATGTTTTACAACACTACAAAATTAAAATTTTCTACTAATGATAAGCCTCAAATGAAATTTTGCTATACATCTTCTTACAATGATAAATCATATTCTGTCATGACTCAACTTGAGACATATGACTAACTATGTTGAAGTGAACATAAAGTCACAACAATCAATAGTGCAAGTTTCGACTCTATTTGTTTTTGTGAAAAATAATCTACTTCTAAAAAATATTAAGAAAATGAGCTATTTTTTGTTATTTGGCTATAATGCTAAAAACCACTTCAAAATACTTTTTCATGTTTGGTGTATCTTATGAGTATTAGTCTTTTATTTTATGTATATAACGCTCAACACCTATTATATTTCAAATAGAATTAGTAGATTTATGAAAAATTCATGTAAAAATATGATAATATGTAGACTAAGATTAGAGACAATAAATATAGAGCTCATCGTGATTTTCAGAGTTTCTCAAATAAAACTAAAAATTAAACTAAAACTAATTTTGAATTAAAAAAATTAATAGACGAACTACAACTGAACAAAAAATTATTAAAAATAATCTTGGTTCCATTGTTTTAATGAGAATCATATCAAAAACTATCCCAAAAGAGGCTGGTCTTGAATCAAATCAAATTGTGGAATCAGAACTAACACTATATATATATATATATATATATATATATACACACACACAAGCGCACGCACACCCGTGCACACACAATAAGAACCTATTTCCATACACCAAATCAATCCATGATGATAAATAAGATTTTCAACATGTTATGCATATATGCTTTAGTAAAATATCATGACCTTGGTAGGCTATATCTATAATTACTTTTGCCTCATAAATCCAAATGACCTAATTATTTTTTTAAAAATTAAACTAGACATATATGAGTACAACATATCCAAAATTCAGTCCAAAATATGCACTACATAATTTATGGTCAATTTTATAATTTTGCCCTATTTTGGGTGTAATTATACAATCCCTTAAACTTGGCCATATCTCAAAACATAGAAGTCAAATTGAAAAGTTGACTTATATCCAAGTATTTAACATATAAATGAACATTTTTCATGTTTGACACCTACTCCAATTCAGCTTTTAGTGTCCTTAAATGAAATGATCAATTTCAAACTTTGCTGGCATAAGCAGGTTCAGGATCAACCTCAATCAAGGAGCCATATCTCTTAGCACACAAAAAAATCAAGAAAAATAGCTTTACAAGATTTTAGATAATATATAATGCTACAACTTTCATATTTTGCACTTTATCTAATTCCCATTCTAACCACACGAAATTATTGGAAAACGTAATTGAGAGTTGAGCAAGTTTCAATAATAACCAGTCACAATCAAGGGATTGTATCTCTTCACACACAAGTTATTTAGAACAAATGGTTTACAAGCATTTAGATGAGGCATAAACCTATAACTTTCATGATTTTAACTTTGCCTAATTCATCTTCTAGGGTTAGAAAATTACGGGTACAATAGTCTGCCCTGAAAAATAAAATTAAAGGAATTCAACTCATATTCAATATCAACAGCTTCTCCCCATGAATCCAAACTATAATTACTTTATAACTCCCACGATTTGCTCATGATTAACATGAAATGAGGAGAAATTTCATAGGAGAACAAGCATGAAATCACATACCTTTTACCACAGCTAGAAAACCTCAAGATTCTTCCTAGCTTTAACTCAGTTTTTCTTCCTCTTCTTATTCTTCTTCTTCTTTTTCTTTCTTTCTTTCTTTCATTCATTCATTCTTTCTTTCTTTCTTTCTTTCTTTCTTTCTTTCTTTCTTTCTTTCTTAGCTTTCTTCCTTTTAATAGACCTCCTCACATTTTTATCTCTCTAATATGCTCCTAAAGGAAGAAAAATTCAATTTGTATACCTACCTTAATAAGACAAAATCAAGGTGGCTTGTTCCTATTGATTGGAAGCTCAAATTTCCTCTTTTAGTCCCTATTCTTCACTCCTTCATCACATCTATCCATCTACTAATCCCTATATGCTCCTTACATTTAATGAGTTTCAAAACACCATTATTTAAAATATTATAACATGCACACAACATATGATAATTTGCCATGTCACTATGCAAACATCATATTCATATTCAAATGCAATAATGTAAGTGTTATTGTCATACTTATGCCATGTGATGCATATATTCAAATATAACATAATTAAAATGCATATGATTTGGGTTGAGAAAGTTACAGGTCATGCCTCATGGTATAAGGATCATCATGCACATCCATACATTCATTCAAGCATAATCATCCCAAAGAGGTAAGGGGTCACACATCATGGTATAGGGATCATAATTCACCTTATCATCTAAACATAACATGCACATAACATCATTCATGATAATTAAAGATGATAATTGAGACCATCATTCATTGCCTAACTTAGGTCAATACCTATACCACAAAAAAAAAAAAAAAAGCACAAGTTAGTAATCCAATGACAAAAGGAAGGAAGCAAAATAAATGAGTGAAGAACATAAACAAAGCCACGTTACCATGTATCTCATGCAAAGGTGCCTAGGTATGCATCTAAGTCCATAATAAAAATACTCTCACATCACAAATTAATAAGCATAACAGAATTGAAATGCATGAATCATGAACAATCAAAAGGATGAATATGCAATGCAAGGCATACTTAGAGGATGTTGAATTTCCTAAGGCAAAAGTCATCACAAACGAGAGATCTTAGGGTTGATGAACCTTCCCTCTCATTGCTCACAAAGAGCTAAGCATCCATAGGCACTAGTAACCCTTAAAAGGGGTTAGAATGCAAATAAAAAAAGGGGTAGATGGCTAATATACTATTCACATGCTTTAAGTATAGATACAAACAGAAAATAGGCTCTCAAAATCCTTCTAACCATAGGTTTTTTTGGTCACTGCCTTAAAGTGATTAAAAAATAATCAAAATCATCATTCAAACAACATGAATGAACATGAACACTGTGATTGAATGAACGATAAAAACCATTTCAAAACTCATCAAAACTCCATTTTTAAGTGAATAAGGGTCATTGGCTAGACTTATCTTATTCTACCAATGGAGTGATAAAAGACCATGAAAGATTGCCTTGATAAGAGGAAGCTCGAATGAGAAAAGAAAGGTTTTGCAGGACTATGCCCAGGAAACTAAGGTTGTATAGCCTAGAATGGTGGGTTGTATAACTTGTATTAAGGTTGTATAACCCCCAAATTCTAGGTTTTGAAAACAAAAAGGAAAAGAAAAGGGGGAAGAAGAAGAAGGGGTAAGGGTTCTGGATGGTTTCTTTGATATTCCTTTGCCCTTGAGGCAGACCATGTATTCAATATCCTCTAAAATGCAAAGGAATGCATTGGAGGTGTAAGATTAAGGCCTTGTTCTACCTTAGAATTTGGGATGAGATAGGGTTTAGGGTTTTTTGTGCTAAATATACTTTGAAATTGAATTTTGGCAAAGTTTTGTTAAGGTTGTCCATACCCTTCCTTTCTCTTCAAATAAGAGGGGTATTTATAAGTGATGATGAGTGCACTAGACTTTAAAATGGTTCTAGTTGCACTATGTATGTATCCAATCATAGACAGAGAGATAAATCTCTTTGAATTAGGGTTTGCACCCAAGTTGTACAGCCTGGAAAGGTCTATACATCCATATGTTAGGGTTGTATAGCCCTAGGGTTTAAAGGGAGACCATTTTCAGAAGATTCCAAGGGTTACAGTTTATGGAAGGGTTGTACAACCCTTTATGTGGGTTGTACGACCCTTTATGTGGGTTGTACAACCCATATGCTTAGGCTGACAACTTAGGTTGTGGTTGTGTGCTTGGCTTTGAGCTTCTCCAAGGTTTTCTAAGGCTTTTATTTTTTTTTTTTAGCAATTCCTTTTGCATTCTAGGGATGCATTAAGTGATTCTCATCATTTAGCTCTTCATCTAGAGGTCCATAATCTTATGGTTACACTTCGATCCTCATCATTTCCTCATAGAGATTAAAAAATATATATTCAAGTTGATTTCCCTTCAAATCTAACCTTTTAAACTTTCATAGCCAATTTCTTAATACTATCTTCATTAAAATCATGTCTTCTTTTATAATGAGATATTTTTTAGGATAAAAGAATACTAGTTGAAAATGTTTTTTTTTTTCTATTAATCACTTCTTCATATTCAAAATTATCTTTTTATGAAGTTCAATCCACTTCACTATTCATATTTATGTTAACAAGGCAATATATTTCCTAATGCTAATTATCATTTCATCATCATCTTAATTTTTGGTTGAGATTTTTTCATAATTTGGACAAGCTTATTTAATAAATACACAAAATCTATTAAAAAATATGTACTCTATAAATGATTTTTTAACCACAAAGTCAAAAAGATAAAGATTAATTTCAAATATTCACTTTTTACTTTTCATCATAAACATTTTTGTAGCAATTATCATTTTTAAATTAACATCCCATCTAAATCTACTTTTAACTTGAACTTGTATAATAACTTTTTTTTATATAATATTAAGATGATTCTTACCATATTTAAGAAGTGTTTAACTCTAAATTTTTAGCTTGTTTTTGTACCCACTCTTGTAAAAGAGTTGACTTGAATATTAAAGATGGCTCATTATCTTTAAAGTCTCCTTAGTTAATATTTGAACTAAATTATAAGACATAAATTTGGACCATCTAGATTATTTGGTTTTTTCTTTATATTCCTTTGTTTTGACCATTTCTACAAATAAGTTCAAGTAAATAAACTCAAGATTTTAATTGGCATTATTTGAATAATAAAAATAGATACAAACATAACAATCAAAGTACCACAAATATAATAGTTTAAACTAAAATTATATCGTCTAATGTGTCTCAACTAAAATATGCGTCCAAATCATAAAAACACAAGCAATATTTATAGACATTTCAATAACAAGTACATCAAATATTTTTAATTTTTATATTATTCTATATAACAGATGCTATCATACCTTATTTTATTACTAATTCTCTATTTTCTTCTATTTTATGTCTTGACCCAAATTGGCTCTTTATCTCATAGATTTTACTCTATAAAGCAATTGATTCCTTCATGATAAAGTCATTCAAATTGACTCCCACTATATGATTATGAAGTATACAAGTATGGACAATATCCACTAGTTTTTTGCAATACCAATTTGGTTTGGAATATGTTGATTATAAATGTTTTTCATAATTCCAAACTATCTCTCAATTAGTAGTTTACAAAGAAGAATATCATAAATTAAAAAATTTCTTTTTATTTTAGGAGTGCGATTAGTAAATTCTCTTAAATGGTATTGAACACCATGATTTCGAGATATTATCCCATTTTAGATACCATAACCAACATCGACAATATAATATTTTTCTATAAATTAAGATTAAAGCATCTAGTAAGTATCTTATACACATACAAATGCACATTTAAAAATTTTATATATACTACTTTCAAAAATTTTAAATCCTCTAAATCTTGATAGTGCATCTCCTAAGACATGAGAATTATATGCATTT
>CATIWR010238301.1:0-31250 GCA_949677035.1 Omphalea diandra | reverse complement strand
ACAACACATATCATCACAACAAACACAAAAATATATATATATATATATATATATATATATATATATATATATATATATATATATATATATATATATATATATATATATATAAACTTGGAAACAAGTTGTATGGGATCACATTTTTTACAAAAAAAAAAAAGAAAAATACAATAGAGATCCTAAACTAGAAAGTAGGAGAATCATCTCCAGAAAAGTCTTCATCTTCACCCTAATCTTTACCTTCAGCATCATCTCCATCCTTAACATCATCATTGCTTTCTCCTTCTTGAGTATCATCAAACTCTGTGAAGTCCGAAAGATGGCAAGGGGCGACTCCTAACTTCTCTTACAAATCAACCATATCACTATGAAGATAAGATAGGAATAGAATCTTTTCATCATCCTCATCAACTTGTCAAGCTTGTTGTTGATGGTTGCAAAGGGGAGTTTAGCCTTAGGCTTTGGCTGATGAGGGATGGATGGAGCTCCTTCTTCAATAGCTAGTTTTTTTCCTTTTGGAAGCTTGTGAAGACTCCATTTTATTCACTCTAATGACACCTAGGGTATAAGCATAGGTGTCTAGATGAATAGCCTTGGTGTGGATAAGGTAGGTGAGATTAAGTAAGTTTTGTGAAGGGAGAAGTTTCTTGGTGAGGAATTTCTCATTTTACTCATCAAGTGCTCCAACAAAGTAGCAAATGGTTGTGATATGTGAAGGTAGCAGAAATTGGCTCTTGGGTTTGGTACTCATATGGATGAATTGATCCATAAGATACCAGTCAATTTGAATTGGTTTATTTTTGAAAAGGCAGAAAAAAAAATGCCAAGTCTTTCTGTGATACCTTCTCATTACCATAACCTCTAGCGTTTACCGAAAGGTGATGATATGATGGAGTATCCAAAGGGGGTAGGGTCTTAATGTGTTTAGCTAGGGAGGATCTTGGGTCATGTTTGGTTTTAATCAAAATTTTTGACCAAAATGATAAATAAATAACATCAAGTGCGGAGATTATTGAAGAGGATGTTTTTTATGACTTGAAGATTAAAGAGAGAAGAAAGTTGGTCGAAAGTAATGTAAAAAGGGTCGTCAAAGGCTCAGAACACTAACCTATATTGCCCTACTCTTGAATCGGCTTTACAACTCAACTGGACCATGCACACGAATTCCCACACGACTTCTTCATAACCGGGTTCATCCTGAAAGATGAACTCATTCCAGCCTAAATTGGAGAGGAAAGCCCAAATTTCTGTGTTAATACCCAAGGTTTCCAGCAGAAAGGTAGAAGGAATCTTGTTAGGGAGGATGATTTTGGAAGAATTAGCCTTGTACATTTCTTTCTCCTACTTGGTAATTCCTTTCATGAGTTGGAGTGCAGGTGGTGCAGAGGGCTAATCCACTGCCTTGCCCTTGTATGCTCTGCAAATCTTCTTTGGAGCCATTTCAAAGGATAAAGAGGATTTGAAGATTTCAGAGATAGAAAATGATGTTGGAAGTGAAGTGAGGAGAATACCATTGAAGGGGGTATTTATAGCCATTTGAAGTCTATGTAAATGGCTAGAAACAGCTAGAAATGAATTGATGAAGAGATAGAAATGGTTGGCAGTCAAATCACTTAAATGTCTAGGCAATTACCCTAATTCAAGTTCACAAATCCATGAGTCGCGACCGCAAATTTCAAAAAATGTGAGTAATGGATAAATTTTCCTTGGGAATACGCACTTCAACAAACAAAATTTTGAATTCTTGACCAAAATTCGCAGTGGAGCTTAATTCTCATGACCGCGATTTGATGTTTGATAGTCGAGTGACTAGGACTTGTAATTTGTGACCATGAACATAGAATAGCGACCGCAAATTATACGTCAACAAGGATAAGAATGAAAATCTAAGTTTTGAAAAAAATCAAAATTATGATCCACATGGAAAATGCCACACAGAAAATATAATACATACAATTAATAAACAACACACATAGCAATCATACATAAAATCAAATTTTCACTTTATGGAGCTTCTATCTAGCATTCCCAATTCTCCCTTAATGACATTCATTCTTTCTTCATTTAGAGGTTTAGTGAAAATATCTGCAAGTTGATGATTTGTGTCAATAAACTCTAACACAACATCACCCTTTTGCACATGATCTCTAAGAAAATGATATCCAATATCTATGTGTTTGCTCCTAAAGTGTTGGATATGATTCTTAGAAAGATTAATAGCACTTATGTTATCACATTTAAGAGGAATGTGATCAATCACTTTGCTAAAATCCTTCAATTGTTGTTTCATCTAAAGAACTTGGGTGCAATAACAACCTGCAGCAACATACTTGGCTTCTGCAGTGGATAAGGCCACCGACACTTGCTTTTTGCTAAACCAAGATACTAAGCATTCTCCTATAAATTGGCAAGTCCCGAAAATGCTTTTTCTATCTAATAAGCCACCCTCATAATCCGCATTCGAATATCATATGAGAGTAAAGGATGAATCCCTAGGATACCATAATCCTAAGTGAATTGTGCCATGTAAACACTTATAAATTCTCTTAACAGCATTTAAGTGTGACTCTCTAGGAGAAGATTGGAACCTAGCACACATACAAATACTAAACATGATATCTAGCCCAGAAGCAGTAAGATAAAGTAGAGATCTGATCATACTGCAATATCTCTTTTCATCTACCGTCTTACCCGATTCATCTTTGTCTAGCTTGATGGTACCACTCATGGGGATCTTGGCTACTTTACAACATCCATGAAAAACTTCTTGAGTGTTTCCCTTATGTACTTGGCTTGGTTGATGAAGATTCCTTCTTTGGTTTACTTGATTGTAGACTAAGAAAGAATTTGAGCTCTACCATCATGCTCACTTCGTATTTCCTAGTCATACACTTAGCAAAATCCTCACAAAGAGACTCATTAGTAGAACCAAAAATGATATCATCAATATAAATTTGTACAATTAGTGTATCATGCTTGTGCTTTTTAACAAATACTGTGGTGTCCATCTTTCTTTTTCAAAATCATTTTTCAAGAGAAATGAACTAAGCCTTTCATACCAAGCTCTTGGAGCTTATTTCAATCCATATAAGGCTTTGTTCAATTTAAAAACATGGTTTGGAAAACAATGTGACTCAAAACCAGGAGGTTGAAACTTCCTCCTCAATGATTCCATTCAAAAATGTACTTTTAACATCTATTTGAAAAAGCTTAAATTCATATGGCATGTAGATGCTAAGAGTATCCTAATGGCCTCTAATCTTGCAATAGGGGGCAAAGTTATCATCATAATCTATGCCTTCCTATTGGTTGTATCCCTTAGCAACCAATCTTGATGATAAGACCTTGCTCATCTAACTGGTTCCTAAACACTCATTTGCAACCTACAATGGAGTGTTCCTTAGGCCTAGGGACATGTTCCCATACCTTATTTCTCTCAAACTGGTTGAGTTCCTCTTGCATAACAAACACCTAACTCTCATCATCAATAGCCTCATTAATTGATTTTAGCTCAAGTTGAGAAATAAAGGCAAGATTATTATCTAAAGGATTAAGTTGACATCTAGTGCATACATCCTTGGAGGTATCACCAATGATCAAGTCCTTGGGGTGATACTTGAAAAATCTCCAATCTTTGGGTAGATCTTAACTTGGGTCATCTCTTTATTGATGTTGTGGCTTCTCATAGTCCTTTGATGATTCACCTCCTTCCTTGCTTTTAACCTCTCTTCTTATGGTGTCTTCCAATTCCACTTTTTCAAAATCACCTGTAAGAACATCAATAAAAACACCTTTTCCAAGATCAAGTTTACTAGATTCATCAAAGACAACATTCATTGACTCCTCAACTGCCATAGAACTTTTGTTAAAAACTTTATATGCCTTGTTAGAGGTGGAATAGCCTAAGAAAATTCTTTCATTGGTTTTGGAGTCAAATTTCCCAAGATTATGCTTGGGATTTAAAATATAGCATTTACATCCAAATACTCTTAGGTATGAAATCTTGGGTTTTCTACCATTCCATAGCTCATAAGAAGGTTTATTGAGAAAGGGCCTTTTGAAAACTCTATTAGTAATGTAACACAAAGTATTAATGGCTTCGGCCCAAAAGTAATTTGGTAAAGAATACTCATTGAGCATGGTTCTAGCCATTTCTACTAGTGTTCTATTTTTTCTCTCTACATCACCATTTTGTTGTGGTGTCCTAAGAGTTGAAAAGTTATGAAAAACTCCATTCTCCAAACAATAAGTTTCAAAAGACTCATTTTGAAATTCCTTTATATGGTCACTTCTAATAGAAGAAATGAAGTAACCTTTTTCATTTTGAACTCTTTTTGCAAAACTCTTAAATGCTTCAAAAGTATCACTCTTATGAGCTAAAAAGGATACCCAAGTAAACCTAGAGTAGTCATCAACTAGGACTAGTGCAAAATGTTTTCCACCTAAGCTAGCACTCCTAGTAGGTCCTATCAAGTCCATATGAACTAATTGAAGTGGTCTAGTAGAACTTACAACATTTTTTACTTTTGTGGGAGGCTTAATGTTGCTTCTCCATTTGGCAAGGACCACATGTCTTGTCTTTAGTGAAATTCAGCTTGGGAATGCCTTCTACTAACTTTCCTTTAGATAGGCCTTGAAGAAGATCCATGCTTTCATGCCCAAGCCTTCTATGCCATAACCAAGCTTCATTGCTTAAAGACATAAGACATTTAAAAGATTGGTTAGCCATTGTCTAAGTCAATTGAGTAGGTATTGCTTTTCCTTTCACCCTTGAAAATAACCTCATCATCCACTAAAGTGGTGACTCGGCATTCCCTAGGATCAAATGTGACTTTGTTACCTTTGTCACACAATTAACTTACACATAATAAATTATATTGTAAGCCACTAACCAAAAAAACATTATCAATTAATGAACAACCATTCTTACCAATAGTTCTAATACCAATTACCTTACCCTTAGCATTATTACCAAATGTGACATTTCCACCTTCTTTTTCCTTCAATGTCGTGAATAGCTTTCTATTTCCAGTCATATGCTTGGAACATTCACTATCCACATGTCAATTGCTTTATTTGATGTCTACCACACTCCCCTACACAACAAAAGTGAATTACCTTTTCTTAAGTATCCAAACATACTTGGGTCCTAGGGGGTTAGGAGTTGAAGGATCCTTTAAATTGAGGTGTGCCTTCCTAATAAAACAATGAATGTTAACATGACTATATTTCATGTAATAATGGCATTGGAGTTTAGGCGTATGAGTCTTTCTCCTATGCACAAATTAAGTATAACTAGGAAGCCTTCTCATACCTTGACTATGTGAATGCATGCATGTGCATGTATGATGAGTAGGAGTAGAGAATTTTTTATGAAAGTGAGCATGTTGTTTGTTGTAC
Organism: Omphalea diandra; assembly: GCA_949677035.1. Lineage (NCBI taxonomy): Eukaryota > Viridiplantae > Streptophyta > Magnoliopsida > Malpighiales > Euphorbiaceae > Omphalea > Omphalea diandra. The sequence continues at coordinate 25,850 of CATIWR010238301.1, read as the reverse complement.
ATGTAGGCATGGTTAGCTCTTTGAGTCTTGGCTCTTGAGATTATAGGAGCTTTCCCTTTACCCTCAGGCTTAAAAGGCTTAGTGCTAAGAGCACTTTTCTTCCTAATTACCTCAACTCTTGAGGTTTGAGGTTCTGAAGATCTAACAAATGTGGTTTGAGATGATGAGGAGGCTCCATTCAAGCCTAGACCATGTCCATTTAGTGGTGGCCTTTGTGACATAATCAATGTGTCCAAGGCTTCCTTTCCTTTATGGAACTTAGAGATTGAGCTTCTAAGTTCAATGACTTCTCCCTTTAGAGAGTCATACTCCTTTCTTAATGAAGCCAATGAAGAAGATGATGTAGAAAGATTATCTACAGATTTTTTGAGCTCATCATTTGATGCTCTCGATTCTCTTACAATGTCATTGAGGGATTTATAATCATCCTCTAATTTTTGACATTTTCTTTTGTAAGACTTCATTTGTGACTTGTATTTATCACTTCTTACAGTTAGAGCCTTTAGAAGCTCTTCATCCATCTCATCAAATTCAAAATCAGAATGAGAGTGGGAAGAAGTACTTACCTCATTTGTAGAATCTTCTTGTGCCATGAAAAAAAGGTTGGCAACTTCTCCTTCTTCCTCATCTTCGCTTGAGCTGTCATCCCAAGTGGTTGAAAAGTTCTTCTTCTTCTCCTCGTCCCATCTCTTCTTCTTTTTTAATTTGGGACAATTGTACTTGATGTGGCCTTGCTTGCCATATTCATAGCAAGTGACATCATTAGATCTCTCTCTTGGACTAAAAGTTGTCGTCTTAAAGCTTTTTCTTTTTTTTCTTCTTTTGATCAACTCCTTTGGCCTTCTTGAGAGCATTGCTAGCTCCTCTTCTTCTTTGTCACTTTCTTCATCACTTGAGGTAATTTCTACCTCCTTCTCCTTTGTTGAGGATTTGAGTGCCAAAGTTCTTTTTTCTTTTTCTGGTTTATCTTTTTGGCCTATTAACTTCTTCATTTGCTCATCTTTTTGTAAGGCTAACTCATGAGTTAAGAGTTTGCCTATCAACACATCTGTTGGAACCTTCCCAATCTCTAGATTGGACTCTTAGATGTTGTACACTCTAGCACCAAACTTATATAAAAGAAGAGTTTTGAGGATTTTTGTGTTTACCTCATAATTGGTGAGAGTCCTTCCAAATTTCTTCATGTTGGTGACGATGGATAGGAGCCTATTCGTCATTTCGGTGATGCTTTCATGGTTCTACATCATGAATAACTCACATTATGTCACGTACATCTCCAAACTACTTGATTTAACCAGAATTGCTTCATGGTAGTTCTCAAAGGTCTTCCAAATGGCATGTGTTAATGTTGCATTTTTCCAATCTTTTCTCTAGAGAGAGAGCTTAGAAGAATGGTCATTGTCCTCTTATTTTTTCCATTTGATCTTCGGTGAGCTTTAATGCATTCTTTCCTTAGAATGAGTTCTTCAATTCCATCCACTACTTAAGTGGGTGGCCTCTATTCTTTGACAACCACATCCCAAAGGTCCACTACATCTGTGTCAAGGTAGATTTCCATTCTATACTTCCAATGAGTATAGTTAGATCCATCAAACTGAGCCTTTGAGGTATGAGTGGATTCCCTCTTCTGCCATGAACTTTGCTCACCCAATTAAGGTTAGAATGTGAGACTTGGCTCTGATACTACTAGTTGGCCCTAGGCACCAACAAGGGGGGTTAAATTGGTGTATATCAAAAAAAATAGAAGCAAAGGATAGAGAAGAGTAGAAAAATGAGGCACATGATTTATAGTGGTTCGAGTATAATCAACCCTACATCCACTCGCCAATTCTCTACAATTGGATGTTCCACTAACTCAGAATGGTGTTTCTAAGCTCACATCTAACTTTTACACTTTGTGTTTTCAAGGCTCACACAATAACCTTTACACTATGTGTTTTTAAGGCTCACACAATAACCTTTACACTATGTGTATTTAAGGCTCACATAACAACCTATCTTGAGTGTTTTTACAGGCTCACACTACAACCTTTGCAACTAGTGTTTAATGCTCACATCCAACACTTACAATCTCATAAAGAAGAGAAGAAAATGAGTAGCAAAAGATTGAGAGTTTTAACATAAGTAATGAATTCTCTATCTATCTTATTTAACACTGTTTGGTGGAGTATTTATACCCCATACCCACCAAAGAGATGTTAGTCTTTAAAGCTCAACAAATCTTCAAGACATGCTAGGCAGATTCTGCATTAATTGCATGTCAGGCAAGAGTCGTGGTCACTACTAGTCAATTACAATCGCAAAATCTAAATTTTCATAAGGAAGCATAAAATTGCAATGAAAAAATCCATTTGTATCTAACGGCTAGTCTACATGGTAGCTTCTCATTGGTCTAACTGCGTACAAAATTTGCAATTGCGATTTTTTATTGTACAGGGCACGACTGAGGATGTAAATTCTTATGTTTGAGAGATATTCTTCTTCTTCTTGAATCGCGGTTGCTACCCAAAATGTCGCCCTCGCGAATTTTATTTTTCAACGAATACCTGGGACACTTGGCATGCTATGATTGTGGACTGACTTCCCTCTTTAATCACTTTAAAAGTCGAGATCACAACTAAGGCGTGACACACACCGCGAATTCGTCTGTGAGTTTGGCACTACCATCCCTGGATGAGTAGCGGCAGCAATGATGCCAGCGAATCCTTCTGGTCGAGTTTCACCCTTTCTTTGAACTAGGTCGTGGTCACGAATTACAAACCACTGACCTTGAATTTGGATGAACTTTACATTCTTGAAGATTATGTAATCCTTCCAACTTCCAATATAAAAACTAAATTAATTTCTACAAAACAACTCCTAATTGAAAAATTAGACATGATCAATCTCCTTTGTCAAGATCAAAAGAGGTCCAAGACTTAGGATTAACCATCCTAGTCTAACATTCTTCAACAATGTCCCATAAATCTATGGTTTCACTGCCTAGAAAGATTTTCATATGATTTTTCCAATACCTATAGTCATCTCCTTTGAAGAACGGTGGCATGTGGATCAATTGTGATTCCTTATGACTTGCCACGATCTGTGCTCTGAACATTTAAGCCTTGATAGAGAGAGACAAGCTCTAATACCAATTATTGTCCATTAGTGGCCTAGAAGGGGGGTTGAATTGGGTAATGGCAAGTAAAAGCAATTAAAGTTGTGTGTAAAAATAATGAGAAATCGAGACAATAAATTTATAGATGTTCGACACAATCCTACCTACGCCCTCTCTTCTAGTCTTCCACCAGAGCCTTTCACTATCTAGATTACTTACAGGTGTTATCAATCACCTTTACACTATTTTTGGGCACTACCAAACTGTTATAAGTAGACTTTCGAATGCTAATAAAATCGATTCCTAAAGTAGTTTACATGTACTACCTTAAACCTTTCACAAAAATGGTTTGGATCTTCAAAGATCTGTTAAACCAAAAACTTTCTTTAAAGAAAATATAATTTAAAGATGAGAAAGAATACTCTCACTCAAGCAATAAATAATAAAGAATACACTTATAAGAATTTCTTGGCTTGGCGGAGAGTTTTAAGATACGTCTTAAAGCTTATTCTTCAGCTCTGTTTGAAGATAACTTTTCAATCTTTTGACAAAGATTTTCCCTTAAAGCTAGATCTCACTTGTTATCACGCCTTTACTAAAGATTGCTTTCACAACAGAATATACTAACTTTTGACCATTTTTCTTTTTTTCTTCTTTAAATTTTATTGTGGGAGAGTCCTTTTATAGGTAGATACATGAAACTAGTCATTAGAAAGAAGGTTGTCACTTCATGTCATAAAATAGCCACTCAACGCCTATTGGAAAGTCTTTATGCCTATTATTGGGTGAGAATACAACTTCAACGGCCATTATTTTCATTGAAACACATGTTGGAACTAGCTATTAGAGAAAGATTTTTCTAGACGCTTCTATTCTGACTTTCCAATTTTTTAGTCACCAACTCCTTCAACAACTGTAGGAGCTTCTCAATGCCCGCTGGAATTCAACTTCAACTCTAGTTGGGATATGGATAATGTGCATTGAAGTTTTTAGAAGAATGTAAATTTGATGCTCTATTTTTCAAAATTTTCTATAATGTCTCAACGGTTATTGGCTTGTTTTCAATGCCCATTGAAAAGGATTTGAATGCTTGTTGAACTTTTGAACATCTCCCGTTGGAGGGTCTAGAAACTTTACCTTTGCCTGGATGCTTTTATAATGCTCATTAGTATAAGTCCAATGCCTATGTCGAGACTTTTTGTTCATATCAAGTCCCTTGTTCCAACACCTGTTGAGGTATTGATGAGCCATGTTCGTTGAGAAAATGCAACACCCATTGTAAAGGTCAACTAATGAAGCTCAAATTTTTGAGCCATCCAACACTTGTTGTGGTATGAGAGAGCTATTGGTTGAGGGGTCCAGAACCTTTAACTCATATTTGGGTGTCACTTTCGTGCTTGTTGAGAATCTTCAACAGTCGTTAATGAGGTTCAATGCCTGTTGAGATGAAACAACACCCACTAGCTTTAAATACTTAAAGTTCTTCTTCTAAAAGCCTTTTATCAAAATATTAAATGTACCTGCAAGATCTTACACACTAACCTGAATAAGAGTTAGCTTGCAGATATGTTTATAATCATTAAAATAAGCTTGGTTTACTAAAACTCCCAAGCTAGGTCCAACAACTCTAACCTAAAAGCATATGCTTCATATTCTACCATATTATTGGTCACCCCAAAGTTTAGTTTCTTAGCCATGGGCAATAGTTCTCCATCAAGTGAAACCAAGATCACTCCTACTCTAGCCCTTTTTCTTCTTCATTGCTCCATCAAAGTACATCATCTATCCTTGAGGTTCTATTTCTCCTAAGCCTTCATCAGGAAATTGGGGAGATTATTATTCTTCTTCTACAAGTGGTTATTGTGCCAAATATTCTGTTATTGTTTTACCCTTAATTACCTTATTCATTACATATTTGATACCAAACTTGGTGAGAAGTATCAGCCATTTTGCCAATTTTCAAATTAAGGAAAGGACTTCATATAGATTTTTAACTAGATATGGCTTCAAAACTACCTTTATGGAGTATGACTAAAAATAGTGTCAGCTTCCTAGTAGTCCAAACCATTGTCAGACACATCTTCTCAATCTAGTTATACTTCTCTTTGTAGGGGATCAACTTCTTATTGAGGTAGTATAAAACATGCTCATTCCTTTTATCATCCTTTTATGCCAACATTAACCTTATAAAACCTCTCATTTACTATCAAGTACAAAATCAGAGATTTCCTAGCATTAGTGGTCTCAACACTGGTGGATTAGACAAATATTCCTTTATCCTTTTAAATGCTTTCTAGCATTGCTCATTCCATACCACTAGCTAGTCTTTCCTCAACAACTTAAAGATGGATTCATAGATTAGAGTGAGCGTAGCTATGAACCTACTAATGTACTAAAGTTGCCCTAAAAATGCATCAACCTTTTTTTTTTTTTTGTCTTTGGTGTGAGCATATCTTGAATGGCCTTTACTTTTTTCGAGTGCACTTCTATCCCCTTTTCCCTCACTACATGGCTTAATAATTTGGTTGAGGTGACACCAACTATACACTTCTGTCGATTGAGCTTAAGGTTATATTGATCTACTCTTTATAAAAATTTTTGTAGAGCCTTAAAGTATCTTTTCCCATTTTCAATTTTACCATGATGTCATCAATGTATGCTTCAACATTTTTATGTATTAGGTCATGAAACAATGCAAAAGTTGTCATTCACTAGCAGGTTGTACTGATGTTCTTCAACCCAAATGGCATCACTCAATAATAGTAAATACCCTATTTAATGATGAAAGCAATCTTCACCTTTTTTGTGATGCTCATAAGAATTTGATTATATATTGAGAAACCATCCATGAATCAATATATAACATAAGTAGACATACTATCAAGCAAGACATTGGTGTGGGGCAAAGGAAAGTCATCCTTACTTGTCTATCTTTCTTAGGTATTAGCACTATCTAGCTATTTGGCCCACCACCTCTAACAACTTGGTTTTCAATTTCTTGGCTACTTCTTCCTTCAATAACTATGCTAATTTTACATTCATCTAAGCTTCTACTTTACTGGCTTCATATGTCAATATGTAGGAATTCGATGCTTGGCTATCTGCCATTTGATTGCCAGCATGTCTTAATACGTTCACACAAAAACCTTTTAGTACTTCCTCAATAACTATTTAAATTTTCTCTATTCTACTTGCATGATATTATTGGTGATTAGCAAGATTTTGGAATTTTCCTATGTGCCAAGGTTAAATGCAATGGTATGCATAAAATTAATATTAAATATGCTCATGAAATAATGCATATTATCCATATTACCATTTAGAATGAAATCACATAAGTTAGCAAACTCATTATTCATTGCCTTAAACTTAGAAATTAATATATGATCATCCTTAAACAAGGTCGAGATAAGAATATCAATAACATCAAGGGTAGGGGATTCCTTAAGGGGTACATTTGGAGTCTCTTTAGTGATAGGCTACTCTTGGTTCTTCACCTTCTCTCCAACCTCTTCATTTGCTTGCTCAAGGAAAGGCTTCAAGTCATTACTTGATTGTTTAGTATCTACCTTATTCACCTCTTTAGTCTTAGCCATGGCTTTTATAACCTCCTTAAATTCTTATTTCATTTGATTAAAGCCTAGTTCAATATTCAGGAAATATTCCCATAATTCTATCCCATCTAACTCAACTTCTTTAGTCCCTGATGATTGCCCTTTTGTCTCTTCAACTCCTACATTTGTAATGGAGTTCACAATCATGTTCTCAACATTTGCAAGATTGATCCTTAAATATCTTTCCCTAATAATTTTACCCTATTCATTTGGACCCCACGCTAGATCACCATAAGGTTCTATGCCAATTCACTCTATCAGATTGTTCTCGATTAGATCATTTGCTTCCCACACTTATTGGTCTTACAGCTACTACTGATACAATTTGTTGCATTTTTCCTTGAAGACTTCCTTTCTCTTTTTACATGACCAATTACTCTATGGGCCATATAAAACTAAAAAGGGATATTCTTCTTCATTTTCCTCTTCCTTTATAACCTTTTTTCCTTTCATCTTTTTACCCTTCCAGCCCTTCTCTTCACATGAATCTTGATTGTTCTAGTATTTGAATTTCATCTCCCCGACTTGCATCTGAGTAAATTTCTTCTTCAAATCATCAAGAGAGTTTATTTTTTACTTGTCCCCCTCTACTTCTTTGACTACTTGTCCTTCCCTTGCAAAGATATCAGACAAAGGTCCTTTGAGATTTCTGACCATAACCCTTTCATGTCCCCCATGATAGCCTAATCTAGCCATTGTAGTCAGAGTGGGGATGTTTGAAAGTTCTAGCACACCTGTGGAATTTTAACTTAGTCCATGTTTAAGAAGAAAGTTCCTTTCTCACATTATATGTGCCACCTTAGGGTCTACCCAATTGTCAATGATTCGGGCTACCTAAGAACCTTTAAGATTTAGAATTATTATGTTCAATATGAATACTACTTCTCCCACTTTAACACAGATAGTAACCTCTTCTCCCTTATATGGAATCTTCACATGCAATGTAGAAAGTACTACTCCTAAAGTATTATACCATGGTCTCTCTAACAATAGTGAAAATGTCATAGGAATGTTTAGTACAGTGACTTCTACTATAGCTTCCATAACCCCCAGTTTTAAAAGTTTCAGGAACTAGCCTTTACTATCATAATATGTATGAATAATACTCTCGGATGCTTTCAAATCTGCCATAGATATCCTAAACTTAGACAATAGCTTCAAAGGGTGCATATTGATTCTTCACCCATCATCTACCTGTGGTGACCTATAACTCATTTTTCTTCTAAAGCCTCTTAAAGGCTTTAAACAAAGACATCTCTAAGTTAGCAATCAATCTTGGATGTCATACCATATTCATATATATTGTCTTATTCACCTAGGTTGATAATTCCTTCTCCATGAATATTATTTCTTTGTCTTTGATTCTAACTCCATAGTTTACAACCCTACTTCTCTTAGATTTTTTAAATAGTAGATAAACATTCCCTTGATCTTAGTACCAATGTTTAGTATGGTTCCCTTAATGTTCATTCTCACTTGTTCCCATTTATGGGCCAAGTCCTTCAGTAACCATCTTCTTCAAACTCATCAAATAGTTATTGAGTTCTCACTGGTATTCTTCTTTAGTGACTCTAGATCTTCAAGAATAACCTCCAACTCTAAATTATATGAATAATACTCTTGAAAACCTGAGTTAGTTCTTTTTAATCTTTCATAACATTTTTTTGCTAGTTGAAATACTAAGTCCTAGTTGACCCTTCTAACAATAGCTTAAATAAGATTTATGCATCTTAAATTACTGTTGAAACCTCAAATTCTTTCAAAGTAAGTACACATGAGCAAACATGATTATGTGCATCTTGAATTACTGTGAACATGGAGAGTTCATGTATCCCAAGGTTAGAGGGGAGCTTTATATGTTTATGAGTTAGCATATCCTCAATGTCAACTCTTCTCTCCATCTTTCTTACATCTAATATCTTCTATATCTTCTCTAATTGCTTAATGAATACATCAAATTTGGCATTCTATTTTTCATCTCCCATTCCTTTATCTAACATTACTGTTGAGTCACCACTTACTTCCTTTGTAACTTTACTATTACGATAATCCTTCATGTCAACAAATCATAATCAATGATTATAAGGTGAGTTTTCCATCAACTGTTTTCCCTTGTCAGTCGTACTAGAAAATGCTCTATCTTTCTTTAACAGAATCTGACTGGGGCATTTATTTACCTCCTCTGTGACCCATTCATCCATCATCTAACTAAATTTTACTTTTATCTGTTCCACCAATGTTGATGGTATTGTTTACTCAATCAATTGTTTAGGGTTTTAAATCAGGCTAGGTGTCTTATTTATCCTAGTCAGCATTCATCCTCTTCTCTTCAATGGGGATTTGAATGGAGCTATGATAGTTATAAATCAAAGGTTATTATTAGGATGATGCATGAAGAAATAAATTATGCATGTATGTATGAGATGCATGTGTTATTTGCAAAGATCTTTTCAACCTTATTTCACCCATACATGAGGTTTAGTGGCTCTTTCCTAGGTATGGTCTTATTATCTATCAATATGGGATAGGGAAACTACATGGTCCCTTGAACCAAGTAAGGTAATAGTCACATTGCAAAGAAATATATATATACATAGCGGGTGATGCATATACAAGAATTTATATAAGGGGATTAGCATTTACATTAAGGGGAATACAATAAGTTTTTATATAGGGAAGACTTAGACACACACTTTTAGGGACTTTATCATCCCTTTATAAAAGAATGCAAACAAGAAAAGCATCCTATTCCAAGGTTTTATGATTCCTATATATGCCTAATGGTTAGAAAAGTTATTAAAGTTTATGGCTCCCATAACATTGAAGGACGGTTGTTGTATACCCCCCCTCCCCCTTAATGTAATATACCTAAAGGTATTTGGCTCGTAAGTGATGAATCCTCCCGCCAATAGAGCTTAAGTCTTAAGTTTGGAGAGCCCATCGGTTATCTAAATGGTGACCTAGTACACGTGGTAAAGTGAAGGCTACATGAATGTAATGGACAATTAATAATAAGGATAATATTGTAAAAGCGAAATAGAGATTATGGTGTGAAGTCAATTCTATTAGTCCTAATGGAATCACCATTGTGAGCACCTTGATTTTATGTTTTGCTTGATTTAATGGAATCTTATTTGTCTCCTAACCTTTTATTGACTATTAGGGGGTCAAGAGGATAGGATATATTGGTACAATCCTGTTTTATGGCACGTGTTGGGATTAGTAAGGGATCCTTAGAGGGGAATCACAATGGATGGAAGCCCTTGATAGAAATCAAATGACCAACAAGTGTTAATGTGGGATGATAATTTGGTATCGCAACTAACTTGAACAAAGTCGCCACCCAACTTTGGTCGGGGCAAAAATTCTAAATGAGAAAGATTCTAAGCCTAATAGGTCAATCTAGATGGCCCGATATATCTTCATCCCATCAGAGATCGAGTTCGAGAATTGAGTATAACATATAGAAGATAAGCACCCTACACTACCTGAATTTTTGGATTTGACCTTTGAGTATCATTGGTTCATAATTATAATTTTAGCTTTATTGTTTTAATTAGTCCATATTAAATAACCCCCAAAACATTCATCTAGAGTGTTTCAAGTCATTCATAATGTTCATATATTATAAGCATTCACTAACAGAAAGGATTACATAAATGGGCATAGATCAGAGTTAACATGCATATGCTATATTTATATAAGGCATGCATCAAATGGACATTCTAACCTATATAAAAAAATCACATATTAGTCCTTAAATCACAAGCAAAAAGGAACTAAAGTAGTCCCCTAAAACTATAAAAGAAAAGTAATTAAGGATCAAGTATATTACCTTACCCCAAGGGGTTTTAGAATCTAGTTTATATGATCCATAATGTTTAATGCATGTCACCATGTTAAAAGTCAAATCAAGAGTCAAAAATAGTGACCATGTTTATTATTAAGCATGATATACAAAATATAAAACATAAGCAATAATAAGAGCATGAGGTAGGATTAACACATAACGCCTGAAACACTAATGTCGCAAATGGAGCCCAAATGTTTTTATGCAAGAATTAAGGGATGAAAATGGGGAATATAGAATCTTAAATCTTCTTTAAAGAGCTCTAAAAGAGCATGTCATGTCAAAGGCATCAATTAGAGTAGTTTTAGCCATTAGTAAAGGATACGATGTTAAGGAAGGTGGAAAGACATTTACAATGCCTATAAAGCCTAAACTTCAAATCATCAATCAACTCATGAAAAGGACAAAATGGCATCTTTAGGCTATAGTCCCTTCTCCATTTATGTTTATCACCACCAAAGTTTAGCAAACAGAGAAAAGGGGCAAGCTATCCATGAGAGAAGCTAACCTATTATGAGCGCCTCAAGTTTTGGTATTACACTCAACCAACTGGAATCTTGCTTGTGACTCCCACCTTTTATTAATTAATGAGGGATCAAAAGGATGAGGGTTACACTTTGGTATAACCTCTAAGTAGTGTCGTGTGCTTAGGATCATTAAGGGATCCTTTAAAAGGCCTTTCGATGGGTAGAAGCCCTTTTTTTTAAAGCTTTAGTTGGTCAATGGGGGACCAAGTTGGGACAATACTTTGGTGACATATCTAATCAACATGTAGTCACTACTTGACTTTGGTAGGAGCAAGAATCCAAGCAAAGACAAATTTTGAGCCTTTCTAAGTAATCTTGAAGGCCCAATTTTTCTTTACCCTATCAGAGATCGAGTTCGAGAATTGGGTACAATATGGAGAAGAGGTTAAACATTGCCTAAATTTAGGGATCCAACGTTTAGGCATCTTTGGTTCACGATTACAATTTTAGCCTTATTATTAATTAATTTTATTTATCCTAAAATCATTCATCTAATGTATCATATCAAGCATATCATATTCAAGGCATTACAAGCGTGTACCATAGGGATAGGGGTACACATAATCTCAAGTGGGGTGGTCATGAGTAATTAACAAGAATAAACATGCAAAACTAGAGGAAACATGCATATCAATCTATAAAAGAGGAAATAAACATGTTAATTTCTCACTAAGAGTAAAACAAAGAAAGATGTAGTTTATCAATAAGAGTAAAACAAAGAAAGATGTTATTCTAAGATTCATAAGAAGACTCTGTGGTTTGACCTTACCATGTTTTCCTCAAAGTTAATAAACTTAATATGCAATTCTATGTCTAAAAGCAATATTTGATCAATAGTACTTCTTATGAACAAGCATCACACACATAACCTCATCCTCATACTTGCATTTATATGTCTATAAACTCATCATTACACACATACTAAGCATAAGTGCACATATGATCAATAGTAACAAATGAAACATAAAAACATAAAGATAATAAAAAGGAACATAATCACATAATGTAAGAATAGGATGCAAATGCACTTTGGAATATAATAGAGGTTGTGGACAAGGGCTTAAGATTACTAATTTGGAGTCATTGGATCATTGGATCCTCTTCCATCAATGCTCCAAAATAGCTAAAGCATCCTAAAACACCATTAGCTATGAATGAAACTAAGATGTCAAAATGATGAAAAAAGAAACATTATAAGGCCAAAAAACACTTAAGATAGATGAAACATAAAAGTAAACAAAAGAAAGGTCGTAAAGCTATGAGCTTTTTCCTATTCCTTAATCAAATTCATGCCATTGGAAATAAAAAGAATGAACAAACTAGTGAGCTAGCCATTCATCCTTTGTGGCAAAAAGGATGAAAACTTATAAAGTAAACAACCATCTTAAACATTTATTGAGTTAAAATGAGATCATGAAGTCTTTGGAAAATGGTGTTCCCTCACCTAATCACATCCCTAAATAACATAGATACTAAAATATCAACAAAGAGAAAGAACAATAAAACATAGAATACTAGTACATTAGCATCATGAAAAGGTCACATCTTTCTTAATCCTTGTTCCATATTATCAAGGAATAGGGGGGTCCTAGGTTGAGAACCTATCCCTATTTTGCCATGGAGCTCATAATAATCCTCAAGCAACATAAAAGAATAAGTGTAAATAAGTGGAGAAGAAGAATAAATAAATAAATATTTTTCAGTCAAAGAGGGTTTTATAGACCAATTAGTGCTCTATATAACCTACTTAATGAAAAAAGAATGAAAACGAAAAATAAACAAAAAATTGCTTTTCAGTCAAAATGGGTTGTACAGACCAACTAGTGTTATGTATAGCTTACTTAGTGTTCTGCGCAAACCATAAAAAGATCTAGGCATACTAGATTTTTGGTGAAAACAAAAAGAATAAGAAAGAAAGAGTAAGAAAGGAGAAGGAGAAATATAAAGACCCTAGATGCTCATTTAGTGTGTCTTTTCCTTAAAGGCACTAGAGTATTGAATAATTCTCTAAAATCTAAAGGAAAAATGCAAAGTTCAATCTTAAAGGCTTTAGTTCAACCTTGGATTTTAGTGGGATGGCTTTAGTGATTAAGTTTTTGTGTTTTGATCGGTTTGTATAACAATTTTGGCAGGGTATTACTAGGGTAATTTTTCCCTTTCCAAATAAGGGTTATTTATAGAGAAGGAAAGAGTACTCTTAAGCCAAAATAGTTTTGATTACACTCAATCCTTAGCCTTTGGAAGATAAGATCAAGTAAAGTTTTGGAATTAGGGATTTTAAGTTGTCTACACAATTAAGTAATTGTTTGTATAAACTATAGATTAGTTGTGCAACCATGTAGAAGTCAATAGTCAGCTATTTTAGAATCTTTTTTCTATTACATTTAGAGACTTAGTTGTACAGTTAAGTAAATTGGCTATACAGCCAAGGATGTTAGCTATATAGCCATTTATAGGTTGTTTAGTGGGTTTGGAGTTAGGTGTGCTTTAAATTGTGGAGTTAGTTTAGGCTTGATCGAAGTTTCATTATAAGCCTTGTTCTTTCCTTTTGCAACCTTTCCTTTACATCGTTGGGGATTAATTTTAATAGTTTCTCATCATTAGACTTACATCCTAGGGCCTGAAATCCAATGCTTACACCTGCCCTCTCCATTAATAGTGGCAGTTTGAATAACCATAAAAGATTGACATACATTATAAATGACCACTCAAAACTAAAAGGGAATCAAAGATCATAGAGGTAGTAAACCCTTCTCTTCTCATGTTCACCTATGGTTAAACACTTCTTAACAATGGAAATAAAGCAAACAAAATAAACAAGAGACAAACTACACAAGCTAAAAACCTTTTTTTTTTTAATGATCATTGCCTCAAAAAATGAATAATAAGGTCATAAGTTTTGCAACCTACCCCATTTCTTTCATAAAAGGCTCATAAAACCTTAAAAGAACAAAAAAAAATTCAAAAAAAAAACACATAAGATAAAGTTGGCAAAACGATGTTATGAGTAGTAAAAAAAGGTTGTACAGATTAACTAGCAGTTTGTATAACCCTTTTAGAAGTCTGCACAAAAAATAGTTATTTGTACAACCCTCTATGACTGTTGAAAATCAAAAACAAAAAGGGAAAGATGATGATGATGATGATGATGATGAAAGGAGTTTGGATCCTCTATTCACTATTTCTTACCCTTAGAGGCACTGATATGAGAGAAATTCCTCCAAACACAAGGGAAATCAATGCTAAGTATAGTGCCAATGCTTGATTGTTACCTTAAATTCTTAGTGTTTATGTTAGGGTTTATGATTTCTATATAGGTGAAGTCTTGTGGGTTTGAGAAATGATTTTCACAGAGTTTTGTTAGGGTTTTCAAAAGCCTCCTCTATCCATCAATGAAAGGGATATTTGCAGAGATAGAATGGGCACAATTGAGCATATTGGCTCATACTACACCCTATTTTAGACCTTCTATAAATAAGAATAAGAAAAATTCTAGAGATTAAGATTTGAAAGTTATTTACACAGCCCTGAGATTTGTTGTACAGGCCTAAGATTGTCAACACAACCTTATAAGGCTTGATGGTTGATTGTTTTAGAACCTTCTTATTGTTGAGGTTTAGGGGGTGTATGTACAACCATTTAGAAGGTTGTACAAACCTTCAGAGTTGGTTGTAAAATCATCTATGTCGATTGTATAACCAACAGTTCCTCCTCTAAATGGCTTTAAAAGTTTTGGTTGAATGAAAGGTTAGTTTGATTGAAGGTTTTTCCTAAGCTTTTGTTATCTTTTTGGGCATTATTTAAGGGAAAACTCAAGTAGTTTCTCAACAGTAGGCTTACATCCTAAGAACCCAAAATCTAGTGCTTATATTCTCACTAAGATCTTTATTTATTCTTTTTAATGTGTTTTTTAAATTTTTTTAACTAAGTTGATGAATGGATAAACATAACCAAAGTTTTTATTTTTGTACCTATATATACAAATGCTTATAAATGAATATAAGTAATTTTAGCACTTCTCCTTTTTCTCTATTTTGATTATATGTATATTTCTTTGCTTATCTCTTTGTCTTTACACATTCTTGTTGATAATGATAAAGAGGGAGAAATAATTAGGTTATGCAATGTGCGAAGGGATAAATATTTGCTTAACAAAGGAATCAAATTCAATTGAATATTTGTTTAAAAAGGAGAGAAAATTTGAAAAAGTGGCAAGTATAAGCTCAAAATAACTTACTAAGTTTCCATCGCGCATATGTACACTTAATTAAAGATAAAATGAGTATTTAAGAAGGTACTTAAGCACATTTAACACTCACATAAGGGAAAGAATGCTAAAAAGAAAATGATTAATTGGAGTTATCAAACTTGATGTAAGAACTTGCTTGACTATTAATAATATCTTGAGATATGATTATAGTAAGTGTGAGATAAAGGGGAAAACCATGACAACATTTTTTGTCATCATAAAAAAAAGAGGGAGAATGTTGAACCTTCTAGGTTCTAATTCTTATTTTGATGATTACAAATAAAGGTTTATTTAGTTTGATCTTATAGGCCCCTCATTTAATATTTCAAGTATGTTTAAGTAAAATTAGTTAGCAAGATTCAAGTCTTAGAGTTGAAAAGAGCTTAAATAGGATAAAAACCATTGAAAAATTATAACAAGTGTTAAAGAAGATCAACAACCATTGAAGGATTTTAATAAGGGTTAAGAAAGCTAAGTGAAATTGGTTAAAACCTCCTATAAGCCTAAACGACGGTTTAAGAATTGACCAACAATTGTTAAATAGGAATAACAAGCATTAAAGGACAGCCAATGATGGTTGAAAAGCTTAATAGAATTGACTAACACTTTTAAATGTCCTAATAAGGATTAAGGAAATTACTAATGAGTGTTGAGATGAAATCAATGAGCATGGGGAAGATCTAATAAACATTTAAGCTTTGTCTTAAGTCACTCTAATAACTAGAGCTAGTTTTCTTTTTCCACTTATAGAAGGACCAAAAGCTTAAAATTCCAAATCATAGAAATTGAAAGAGATAAAATAAAGATTTAAAGCTATAAAGAGTGATATAAATAGCCTAAATGTCTTCTTTAAGTGCTTATGAGAGTTATTTCTTGAAAACAGAAGAAGATTGCCTTACTACTTCAACAACATTAACCTCCAACTCACCTAAGGAATTCAAAGAGTTAACATCTTATTTGTAAAAGGGTTTAAGGGTAAGGGTATTCCTTTAACATTAGTTATACTTCTTATGTGATGAATACTTTTAGGTTAGAGATATAACCTTTAAACCAATTCTTTATGAAAGGTTTAAGATAATACTTACAAACTATCTTGGGTTAAGGCTTGAATAGTGCCAATAAACTATTAGTGAAAGGCTTTTAAGTGGTGCCCAAAAATTCACCTTATAAAAGGCTTAAATGTTGTTTGTACAAATTCATTTCTATAAAGGTTTTCAATAGCACTTGTAAGTTATTGAGCCAAACCTCTATATGTCTTTATGTGATTGATTCTTTTCACTCTTTTTGAAAAAGATTAGAAACTTGACACTTCCCTATTTAACCTTCCCTTCTAGGGAATCTTTAGATAAAACATACCATACGGATTTTTAAGGTTTTAGTCTTTATACGGTGGTAGGAATAAAAATAACCAATACTCTCAGTGAGAAAGTTATTACATTTATAAATATAACCATTAGGAATCCTGTCAATAATTATTAGAGTGATTACAAGGGTCGTTGAATGGCTACCACACTTTAAGTTTTGCTTTAATGGTCATTGAGTACTTGTTCACCATTGTTAGGATGTTCTAATTCTTATTAGAGAATGATCCACAATCATTATAATCTCTTTGCTAGTTGTTAACTTCAAACTTTATGTATAACATATTTAGCATCATTTAAGATGAATTCTCAATAGTCATTAGTGTTTTACCATGAATGAGCTTTAATGCTCATTGTATTTTATCCATGTCTACTAGTACATGCTTTCACTATTTTTGGGACTTACAGAAGTCTTAGCCAATTCTATTAAGATTTTTCCACTAGCATTGGAGATCTTCAATTTTCATTGTTATATTCAATGGTTGTTGACAAATTTATCCACCATTGTTCGGAATTATAAAGGACTTATCAAATATTTATGACTTCTTCTAAGCTTTTTCAACTACTATTGGTGATGTATAACACTCAATGGTATATATTCAATGGGCATGATCATGATATCTATTATTATTAGCAATGTTGAAGTCATTTGCTTGACTTCAATGTTTTTCCAATTAAGTTTTACTCTTTGACATGTTGGGAAAACTTTTAAAACTTGATTAGATGTATTTGAACTATAAAATGAAGGGCCTATAAGATTAAAAGTTAAAATTTTTACACAAAAATTAAATTTTTTAAAATTTCATTTATAATCATTAAAATAAGACTTAGAACCAAAAAGATTTATAACAATATGATCTAAACTTGAGGATGAAAGATGAAGGCCTAATATGAACCTCCTAGTAGAAAAAAGAGAAGATGCAAACATCCAAACGATGGCCTACAAATGAAAAGTTGACAAATACCATGATAAAAGAGTAAGCTACAAATACTTAGAGAAGGAGATCTAATACTAAGAGGGACAGATGTCACCAAGGATGAAGTGGACATAGGAAAGCTCAGTGTTAATTGAAAAGGTCTATTTATCATATATAAAGTGAAGAGTATGCCATATACAAGTTTAGCATGATAGATGGAAGGCTTCTACCTAGAACTTAAAATATTAATGTATTAAAGAAATTTAATAGTTGAAAATTATACTCCTTTAAATTTTCAATCAAAATGTAGTGTTCATTTAGCTTATAAATATAACTCTTCCCAATACAATAAAGGAGAGTGAACCATGTAAAATATCAGTCTTTCTCTTTTTTCAACTAAAGTAAGAAAAAAGACTAAAAAAAACTCTAAGCATACACAAGATGGGTTGGGTAACCCTTCAACCAAAAGACTTAGAGAAACTTTAAGCACAAATAAGATGGGTTAGGTAATCAACCACGTAAAAAGACTTAAAGAAACTTTAAGCATAAATACGATAGGTTAGGTAACCCACTAAGCAAAAAGATTCAGAGAAACTTTAAGTATAGATATGATAAGTTAAGCAACCTATTAAGCAAAAAGACTTATAGAAATCCTAAACATAACTAGGATGGGTTAGGCAACCTACCAAGCAAAAAGACTTAAAGAAACTCTAAGCACAAACAAGATGGGTTAGGTAACCTACAGAACAAAAAGAATTAGAGAAACTTTATGCACAAATAAGATGAGTTAGGCAATCCATTGACAAAAAAGATATTCTAAACTCAAATATGTTGAGCAATAGACTTAATGAAATTCTAAGTAGGATGAGTTGGACGAGAAATCTAAAAGACTAAATTTTAAGCATGAAAGACTAAATTTTAAACAAAAAAATTATACAAAGCTAAGAAAACTAAATCATGTTATTAAGTTTCCTCATTTACATGAGCATCAAAGCTCAAAGGAAATTGAATTATACCATTTTGAGCATGATTGCTTGAGGGAGGAACTATAGTGATTTAGGGATCAATAATGGACCTAAAAACCAAATAATGAGAAATGCCTATTACATCCAAAGTAGTTTTACTCTCTAACTTCATCATCTCCTATAAAAGTTTATCTAGCTTGAATTTTAGCTCACGGTCAAGATAAATATTGAATATAAAGGAGAAGTTTGACTCTAAAAGCACTTTATAACATTAGCTTCCAACTTTGCTTAATATGCATTTAGAATATGTTGTTCCTTGGTGCCCTAGAAGGGGTTAAATAGGGCATGACAAGTAATCACAAATAAAAACAAACACAAAATGATAAAGAATCAAGACAACAAATTTATAGAGGTTCGACACAATCTACCTACATCCTCTCCTCTAGTATTCCTACTATAGCCTTTTACTATCTAGATAGCTTATAGGTGTTAACAACTATCTTTGCAATAGTAGTTTCTAGGCACTACCAAGCTGTTACAAGTAGACTTATGGGTGCTACTATGAACATTTTCCAAAGTAGTTTATAGGTACTACCTTAAACCTTTCACAAAGTATGGTTTTAGATCCCCTAAGATCTCCTAACCAAAGATTTTCTAAAATGAAATTATAACTTAAAAAGATTGTGAAAAGCTCTCTTACTTAAGCAATAATCAATTCAAAATACACACACAAGGTACGTTTGATTTGGTTGAGAGTTTTGAGAGAAGTCTAAAAGTTTGTTCTTTAATCTCTGTTTTTAAAGATAACACTTTTAAGCATTGGAAAAGATCATCTCTTGTAAGCTAGATCACTCTTGTTTCACCTTTTTTATTCAATGTTAGCTCTCACTATAGAAATACTTGCTTTTTGAACATTTTCTCTTTTATTTCTATTGTGAAAGGGTCCTTTTATAGTCAAAGATATGGAACTAGCCATTAGAAAAAAGGTTGTCACTTTATATCACTAGAGTAAACACTCAATGCCTATTAGACATTCTCCACATCTATTTTTCTGTCACCATCTAGGTGATTTTCAAACAAAATACAATTTTAATAGCCTTGGTGCTATTGAAACGCTAGTTGGAACTAGTTGTTAGAAAGAGACTTGCTTAGATGCTCCTCTTCTAACTTTCTCAATTGTTTATTCAATAACTCTTCAACAGTTGTTAGTAATTCTTAACGCCTATCAGAATTCAACTTCAACTCCTATTGAGATATAAATAATACCTATTGCAAGTTTCCAAGAGGATGTGAACTTGATACTCTATTTTTTGAGATTTTTAACAATACTTCAATGGTTGTTGGTCAACTTCTAATGAAAAGTGATCTTAATGCCTATTGCATTTTTAAGAGTGTTTCGTTGGAGGGTCTAGAGATCTTAGCTTTGTTTGGGAACTTCTCCAACGTCTATTGGTATAATCTAATGCTCGTATTGAGATCTTGAGAATTTTGCTTGAATCTAGTCACTTGGTCCAACACTTGTTACAAAAATGCAACACTTACTAAGATGTACAGATTCACGCCTATTGCGAAATTTCAATGCCCGTTATAAAGAACTTGCACAGTCAAGTGGTTGAGTCATCCAACACCTGTTATGTTTTAAAGAAAAAGGTGATTGAGACATCCAAAAGACTTTACTCATATTTAGGTATCATTTCAACACCTATTAAGATACTTCAAAGCTCGTTGTTGAGTCACAAAGCCTGTTGAAATGTGACAACACCCATTGGAGTTGAATACTTAGAGTTTTCACCATAACTCCTTCTCCAAACATTTTTGTTCAATAAATTGATGCAATTGTAAGATTTTACACAAACATTTTAGACAAATGTTATCTTTTAGATGTGTTCATAATCATCAAAAAAGCTTGTTTCACCATTCTCCCAAGCTAGGTTTAACATTCTCCCTTTTTTTTATGATGACAAAACAATGGATCAAAGTTAATCAATCTTATATAAAATGAAAAGTGTACATCATATGATCGAATTAATTATATTCTAACTCATCCTTAAATGTATGAAAATATCAACCAATATGATTTACCACTAAGTGCATAAGTTATAACAATATATTCATGTTACTCCTCTTTAATTTCATATTATATGCAGTTTTATAACAAGTTCTTATATCAAGTTATTTTTCATAATAAGTTCACATATATACTCTCATTTGTATGTTAAGTCATTATCATGCACGTACTTTATTACTTCTCCTTCTTTAGCATATACACATACCTTTTACAAATCATATTCCATTTACCTTTTCCTTTACCTTTGGTACACCATTTACAAATCACATTCCATTTACCTTTACCTTTACCTTTGGTATACCATTTACAAATCACATTCCATTTACCTTTTCCTTCTTCCTTTTTATCATTACCAAAAAGAAAAAGACAAGAAAAGTAATAACAAATGAAATGGAATTACATAACAGAAAGTGTTAACATGTTATTGCATTAGAACTATTATCCATTGCATCAGTTATTTTTTAGAAAGAACACAGAGACAAAAGGAATGAAATAAAGTAAATATGCAATGTGAGGGAGTAGGGAAAAAATTGATTTTTAAGCTGGGTCCTAGGGATGGTTTTAATGTTTGTCCTTGCACTCATCTATTGCATTTGACTTAGTTGGACTACTTAGAGTCCCTAGTTGCAAGTTTAACCATTCCACTATCCAATCCAAAGTCTGATTAATGTCTTTCATATCCCTTTGAAATTTTTAAACTTTATAGTGTAGGGAGATAGCAAAAGATTCAACCCTTTATACTATTTTGGAAATGGTCTCCAATTGCTTAAGAACCTTTCTCTCAAAGATAGTGAGAGATGGACTAGATGCAACAGGAGCAGGAGCACTTGTTCCAATCACTTCTACTACTGCAACCCCTGTTCTTATGGCTTCCTCAATGTCCATAGTCTCCTCTTCTTTTTAAGGAATTTCTCCTTCTTGTTATACTCTTTTGCTTAGACCTGAATCTAATCTTTGCAAGATTCCCATGTTGGGAAGCATCTTCTCACTGATAGATTCATTACATGGTAGTTTTTCCAACACAATGTTTTTCTCTTCTAGTTCATCCTCTGTTTCGGGAATGGCTATCACATACTTAGCAATTTTAATGATGTAGTGACCCATCATAAACCCATTGGCCTTGTCCATTTATCCTTTACATCAAGAATAATAAAGTGTTGATCTTTTGTTTATTCTTCAAGTACCAAAGATAGAATAGATCAATGATTGTGCAATTATCGTTTGATTGAACTCTCCCTTTTATATTCCATGTGATGAATTAATGGGCTATTCTCAAGGCTTGGCCTTTAATTTTTGATGCCTTGTTACTGTTGTTGTAATTGTTATTCCCATCAATGATAAACTTTCAGAATTGATTTACATTAACCTTGAATGTAGGAGGAGGCTATGTTATGCTTGAAGTAATAGCATCAAAGCACTTTCCCAAATCATTGGGTCTAAGGGTGTACTTTTTACTAGATAATCTAAATTTTATTAAGCTCATAGGCATACACATCACAGTCACTATCGAACACCTCCAAAGTGGTACAAAACTCTACCATAAGCTTTAGACAAGAGGGTTCCTTGATGTGATAAAGCAACGCCCATCCAATTCCCACCATAAGCTATTCCACCTTTTTAGCTAGCCCCTATCTTTGAAGATCACTCCACTCAAGAAACTTTCCACCTCCTAAATGCCTCTTTAGCAACTTTGAAGCCAAATCATTTTCTTTTTCAGTCTTGAGATAGAATTATTTAAGTTAGGAGTATGCTCTATTTTTTATACCTTTCCTTTCCCCTTGGATTCTGAAATAGGGTTTGACCGCTTGAATGATTGTTGTGTTAAGGATGGTTCTACAATTCATTTCTTTTGTTAGGAAAGTATGGAAAACATATTATCCTTAGTCTTGGACTTGAAGCAAAGGGTTGAAGGTTTTTATAGGCTAGTTGTTTATACCTCTAGGTTGAATCTAGTTTGGGTGCCATTGATTGAGTGTTTGAGGTTTCATGCAAGTGAGTAAGCAAAAAAAATAGTAGCAATTTGAGAGAGAGATATATATATATATATATATATATATATATATATATATATATATAAAGAGAGAGAGAGAGAGAGATAAAAGCATAGTAAAGCAAAAACAACCTGACTTTAGGGTTAGAGGAAGGCTTATATAGAATTTCAATGAGCTCTCTTATTTTTAAAATATAACCATTGGGAGTGTTCAATGGTTGTTGTAATTTGAATGATGACTAATAGACATAACCATTAGCTTGCTCAAGCAAGTGCTTTTCATTTAAAGATGACAGTTGCTCGCAACAACCATTAGGTGAAGAACAACGTTCGTTGGAAATACACAATGATCATAGAACTAATAGAAGCAAAGTGAGGAACTCACCAATGACACAATGGTCATTGAGAACCATACAATAATCATTGGCCATGTTTTTCAAAATAAAAATAAGTTTAAAACAAATTTTTCAAAATGCAACCATTTTGAAAACTTAATAGATGAATATTATTAATCAAACTTAATGATATAGTCATGAATTTAATTAATATATAGACATTTTAATCAAGATTATACATAATTAAAATTTTTAGCTTATCGGGTCTAAAGACTTTAATGTTGATCAATTCAAGCAACATATCAAGTAGCAATCAATAATAACCATATATATATATTAACAAAGGTAAAAAAGAAGAACTTGTTGAAGTTAATCCAAAGTACTCCCATCAATCATACCAAGTTCTCTTTTGATGAATTACATCCTTTCATTATGAAGAGGTTTAGTGAAAATATTTTCAAATTGACGGTTAGTGACAACAAATTTTAATACAATATCTCCATTATTAGCATGATCCCTAGGAAAATTATTGTCTAATGTCTATATGTTTGTTTTTATAATGTTGTATGGGATTTTTAGACAAATTAATGGCACTAGTTTTATCTCACTTAATGATGACTTAATTTACAACTACTTTGTAATTAATAAGATGTTGCTTTATCCATAGGATTTGAACACAACAAAGACCAGTTGTCATATACTCAGCTTCAACAGTTGATAAAGCAACTAAATTTTGCTTTTTGTTACTATAAGATGATAAGCATTGACCTAGTAATTGACATATGCCTTAAATACTCTTTCTATCTAAGGTACACCTAGCAAAATCAGCATTAGAAAATGCATCCAATTTAAATGAAAAACTCTTAGGATACCAAAGTCCAAATTTGGGAGTACCAATAAGGTATTTGAGTATGTGTTTCACAACATGCAAATAAGACTCCTTAGGATTAGATTGATATATGGTACATAAGCAAACAATAAGCATAATATCAGGCTTAGATGTCGTTAGATAGAGTAGACCATCAATCATACCTCTACACGTCTTTTAGTCCATAACCTTACCATGTTCATCCATGCTTAGCTTGATGTTGGTGCTCATTGGAGTTTTGCACCGTTTATTATTTTCCATGCCAAATCTTTTGATTAGTTCCTTTATATAATTGGCCTAATTGATGAAGATTCCTTCCTTTCTTTGCTTGACTTTTAATCCAAGGAAGAATTTGAGATCTCCCTTATTCTCATCTCAAATTCACTTTTTATAACTTTTGAGAAATCTTCACATAAGCAAACATTAATAGCACCAAATATGATATCATCTACATATATTTGTGCTAATAATAGATCTTCATTCTTTTCTTTAGAGAAGAGTGTTATGTCTACGAAACTTTTGGAGAAACCTTTCTTTACAAGAAAGTTGCTCAACCTCTCATACCAAGCTTTTGGAGCTTACTTCAAGCCATAGAAAGCTTTGGTGAGCTTGAACGTATGGTTAAGAAAGTAATGGCTTTCAAAACTAGGGGGTTGTTCAACATGTACTTCCTCATCAATATAGCCATTAAGAAAAGGACTTTTGACATCCATTTTGTACAACTTAAAATTCATATGAGATGCAAATGCAAGCAAAATCCTAATAGTTTCAAGTCTGGCTATTAGTTCAAATGTCTTATCAAAGTCAATTCCTTCTTCTTAGTTATTGCCTTTAGCTACTAACTGAGCCATAATTCTAAGAATAGTTCCATTCTCATCAAACTTACTTCTAAAGACCCATTTGGTTCCAATAATGGAATGATTATGAGGTCTAGGAACTAAAATCCACACCTTGTTTCTCTCAAATTGATTGAGTTCATCTTGCATAGTAAATACCCAATGTTCATCTTGAATGGCCTCATCTATGATCTTAGGCTCAATAAGGGAAACAAAAGTAAGATTGGTACATGCATTTCTAAAAGATGATCTAGTTGTTACTCGACTTGATGGATCACCAATGATGAGATCTCTTGGATGATCTTTCTTAAAAACTCAATCCTTTTCTAGCTGAGTTTACTTTTCATTTGGAATTGAAAGAGGTTGATCTGTGTTGGACTAGGATAGTTAATCCTAAGTTTAGAACCTCTTTTGATTTTGACAAAGGAGATTGATCATTACTAAATTTTTATTAAGTGTTGATTTTGCAGAAAAATAAGTCTCTCTAGTTAAGTTGGAAGAAAATCTTTTTAACTCCAAAGTGTCTTGCAACCGTAATCAAGGATTCGCGACTGCGACTCTTGAGAAGACTTGCCAAAAACCAGACAGGCTAAATCGCAGAGTCATTCTTGGCTGCGAACAAGCAAAACAAAGCAAACCAAAAATGACAGACAAATTCATGGTTTGTGTCGCGTCAGAGTCGAAACCGCGAATTACAAAAAGCTTCACAATGGAAAGATGTCCACAATCAGAGCTTGACAAGTGTCCTAGAAAGCCGTTGGAAGTCAAAAATCGCGAAGGCTATATGTTGGTAGCAACCGCGATTTAAGAAGTAAAAATTGCAAATTTTGACAGACTGATTCTCGGTTACAATCGCAGTCTACACAAATGAATTAGCGACCGCGACTTATGCTGGCTGAAGAAACACAACGACTATATTTTCCTAAAGCACTATTGAAAACTAGCTGTTATAAACTAGTCGTTATAAAGCTAGCCGTTATAAACTAGTCGTTAGTTTCGTTGGTGGAATTTGGGTATAAATACTCCACCAAACATTAATAGCAAAGGTGAAGAATTTTATTATAAGTGAAAAAGCTGTCAATCCTTTGCTACTCATTTTCTTTTAATTCTTGTAAGATTGAAAGTGTTGGGTGTGAGCATTAAACACCACATTGTAAAGGTTGTAGTGTGAGC
>CATIWR010238290.1:0-44467 GCA_949677035.1 Omphalea diandra | reverse complement strand
AGCCCAATGCTTAGCCCGCCAATTTTTAACCTCATCATAATCATAGCTAACCTCAAGAAGCTGACCAGTACCTAATGATAACACTAGCAAATCTTCCACTCCTCTCACAAATGGGAACTCCTGCTTATTATGCAGCACGTGAGTGATTGCCGCAGCAGTCGGGTTGCTCATAGCCAAACCACCATCAACCGCTAGACACTTGGTCTGACCATCAACCGACCGCATTTGAACCGGTTCGAATAAACCCGGTTCAGCTGACGTGGCACGGCAGACTTCCCATAGCCGGAAATCAAAACTATCAGTTTCCAACGCATCCGCTCTCGAGAATAAAAACGGCGCCGTACTAGAAAGATCGTAACAGGGCACCAGAACCGGTTTTAACGTATCTTTAAGCGTTAAGCTCCGGCCGCCATTCTCCGCCGAAAACGTTTCTTTCATAACCTTTTCTAAACCGGCTGTCCCAGCGGCAGTACCAGAACCGCCCTTAAACAGCCGTTTAAGACCGCCGCCATTACCGAAACGGTAGAATTTCTTACCATGGTCAGCTAAAAACCTCCATGTGTCATCCGCCTTCATAATCGGACGGCTATTATCCTTGGACCCGAAAAGCATGGCTGTAAAAATACCTCCGATGCCCGTACCCGCAGCTACGTCGAAATAATCGGCGATTCTGGAGTCAGGATCGCCGGATTTTGTCTTGAGCGCGTGCTCAAGATACGCCAATGCTTTAGCGGGAACGATCCCCCTCATGCCGCCTCCACCGTCGATGGAGAGTATGCAGATTTTTCCACGCTGGTTCTTGATTGCAGAAACACCGTTGGTATCGGCTGCAGCGGTTGGGGCTGATGGTGGACTAAAAGGTTCGGATTTTGGGTCTGTGAGTGGTGGAGAGATCTGCTTGGGGATCCATAGCTTTTGATCGTCGTAACCGAAGAGGAATTTGCTTTCAAGAATTGAAAAAATTTCGTAGCTGAGTTTGTCGGTGTCGATGCTCGGTTCTTGCAGCATTTCTAAAGATTGATTGCTAGCCAAAGCCATATCAATGGAAAGGTTGAGGTTGGTGTTCAAGAATTAGCATGCAAATATAATGGCAAGTCTCTAATTATATCAATTTGACCTGGACATTAACGCCTGGTTGAAGGATTTCTTTTCTTGCGGAAACAGACGTTTCTTCAAAAGAAAACTAATACCATCATGTTGAAAGAAGTTGTCTCTGCCAGCATATGCGTTCCTTGACAATCTTTCATGGTTATCAAGAAAAAGAAAACTGGTATTCCCAATGATTCCTTTGCAAGAAAAGAAGATAACCTGTATTGAAAATTAAACCCTTCTGGCCAATCTCTTATCTTTGAACAGAGCACGCTAAATGAAGTGATATGCAGCATAAAAAGATTAAGAACAAAGGAAGGGAAGGAAGGAGTGACTGGTAAGTGGTGCGGTGTGGGTTTAATTGGATAACTTAAGCTTATTAGCTTCTTGTTGCAGCTAAAGGGCTATAGCTATCGCCCAAAGAACCAAAAATCAATAACACAGCAGCTGCAGAGTATGTCTGTTTATAGGGCCTTTTTTTTTTAAGCCCCCCACCTATTTTCCATCTTCTTTTCTTTCTTATATGTGGCCACCTCAAACTAAACGTATAAATTTTGTACGGTCTTTTTTGCCCTTCTGCTGCTGATTGCTGCATCTTCTTTTTTTTTTTTTTTTGTTTTTTTTTAAAAATATTAGGCCTTGACGAATTGGTCACCGACGGTTGTACTTGCGTGTTGCGGTCATTCCCGGTCACTAATCCTACGGTCAATATACGTTTTTTGCCGTCTCCATCATCAACGGCCAGATCAGTGTTGTTATTATTTTTTAAAATTTTATTTGTTCTAGAATCTTTGGAACGTATTTCTCTTCTAGTCAGCTTCGTCTTGTTGAAAATATCAAAAACGAAATCTTTTTTTTTTAAAAGAATTCGAATTTAATTATATCATTACTAAATTAATAAATAACTAAAATTTTCAATTTTAACAATGCAAATCATATTTTTTCTTTTAAAAAAAATTATAATATTTTTAATATATGCATTAACAAATGTAAATCAATAAAAAAATTATAAAATATTTGATTCGTAATCGCTTTTTTTAAGTGTATCACTATATTTATACAATATACGTAATAATAATATAATGTGACACGAGGCTGAATGATCAATTTAGGGCAAAAAAAAAAAAAAAGAAGGATAAATATAGGAAATTAAAAATATGTTTTGTGTACGTGTGTAGATTTTCTGTTTCCCGCCTTTGTCGTTACGCGTGGGGCCCTGCGCCGCCCCGTCGGCGAAAGAGTGGAGAAGCACAAATTTGATATGTAGTTGATTTTATTTTTGATCATTTTAGAGACAGAATTATCTTTGGATTAGATTTGGGTTGGGGGGTTAAGATTTGGAGGTAAAACTGTAAAAAGTGGGGTTAATGAATGTGAATATGTAGTGTAAGTTATTTGTGGTGAATTCCGTATTTTAAGAAATGCTAACAATAATTGTTTATTAATACTCTCTATCTAATTGTTCATATCATCATTTTAAATTTTAATATGTGAAAGATTAAGTAAAATATTTATATTTTGCAAGTTTTTCATTTATATTGTAATGAATTATATAGTATAATAGATAATTTTTAAAAAAATTTTAAATTAAATATGATATTAACCTATCAAATATGGAGTGTTGAAGAAAGTATTAATAATTTTTCATATTTCCCTTAAATATTGTATTTTGTAAGATGTGGTGACAGTTTAGAGGGTCAAAAATCAAAATAAAGGAAGGTGGATTTGCTGTTGGAAGGTGGGAGTGAGGAGTGCTCACTATTTGCAGTGTGATTTTGGTCTAATGATTAAAAGGTCAACCCTGAAGCTGTGAGATTAAAAATTCTCAGATTCGATTTACTGTGGTATTAGTTATCAGTTATTTATAGGAAAAAAAAAAAAAAACTAAAAGAAAACAGAGTAACTAGGGTTCGGTTAAAATGCACGAAAGAAAATTGTAGATAAACACCTAAGGAGTTGACCCGTGATCATTTGCTCCTCATCATGACAAATTCTATTCTCTTTTGTTTGTTTGTTTGTTCTTTTTTTTTTTTTTTGCCTATTAAAATTGTTCTACTCGAGGAGATTGTTAAATATATTAGGAAGTATTTATTATAAGAAAAAATAAATTATATAAGGTACATATAAATTGAAAAATTCATAAATTTAATGTTTTATAATATTAAAATGTGATATTTAGCCCATGGATGGGAAAATATTTCTAAGTAAACCTAAAAATTCTATATGATTGGCCAATTCGGTTGCTAATTATTAGACTAGTCAGTAATTTTCAACGATAATTTTTTTTTTTTTAGAAAATTTGAATGAATATCAATTCATTAGTTTTCTAGATAGAATCTTAATGTTTAAAATTTCAGCAGGTATATTTGTAAATAAATTTGTCTATCATAATCTTTAAATTTCTTTGGTATTTTTCATCAGCAATTTGTAGGTAAATATTACTAATAGAATTTTTTTTAGATAAATTCTATAGTAAATATTAAATAGATATTTATTTAATATTCAGTCATAATATTGATTTATACATTTCCTAGAAATGATAGAATTTCATGATCTAACATATAATAAATATAATATAAACTTAAAAACATTCAGTGGTATCCTAAAAATGATAGAATTTCTTCAACTGTAAGTGGAATTTTACTGAATATCTAAATTTTTATTTTATCTTTTTTTGTTTTATTTTTTCATTTGATAGTTTTCATATTATTTTTTATTTTCATTATTTTTTTATTAAAAATTTTATCTTTTGCTTTTATTCAAAGATTTTGAGTTTAAATTAATTAAATATAGTTAAAAATCAATTTATCCTTCATGTCCCTAGGACATTTCACAAATATAATTAAAAATTAATTAACTAAATAGAATTAATAATACTTATATAATTAAATATAATCCCTCCTGGTATGTTAATGTCCCTGCACAATTAGCTAGTCTCCTTTCTAATGACTTGTACCATCCTACTTGATCCATGAAATGTCTTTCTGTTGACAGAAAAAAAAAACTAGCGTCGATAGGCCTCATGTTGTTGCATCAATTGCTGTATTTGCTGATACTGAGATAGCTGCTATTTATGCTGAGACATCTACTATTGTGTTTGCTGCTCTTGCCTCTAAGGACGAGCATTTGATCATTTCAGTTTGTTGGATTCAATTTTTTATTAAAATTAAAATAAACTGAAATTTATATTTTTAAAACCAAATTTAACTAAATATTTGAAAAAACTGAATAAATTAAATCGGATAAATCAAATTTTGTATATCTACAAATCAAACCAAATTGAATTTATAAAATTTCAGTTCAGTTTTGTTTGATTTAATTAAATTACACATTTTAAATTGATTTAATTCAGATTAGTTTAATTTATTAATAATTTTAGTTTATTGGGTTTTTTTTTCTCAGTTTTTTGTATAAAAAATTGAATAAAAAATCAAAAACTAAAAGTTCTTTTAAAATTAAATTGAACTAAATCGATTTTACTAAAGAATCAAACTGAACTAATATAATAATATTAGTTCGGTTGATTTTTTTGATTC
The DNA here is from genome assembly GCA_949677035.1 of Omphalea diandra. Classification (NCBI taxonomy): domain Eukaryota; kingdom Viridiplantae; phylum Streptophyta; class Magnoliopsida; order Malpighiales; family Euphorbiaceae; genus Omphalea; species Omphalea diandra. Next base: position 39,842 of record CATIWR010238290.1, on the reverse strand, counting down.
GATTCAGTTTTTGCTCACCCCAGCTTGCATCTACTAAACTACTACTCCAACATCGAAGATTGACAAAAGACAATGAAGTTGAAGAAGTGAAATCCGATGAGTAGTACTTTTGTGCCATTGTATCCACTCCATAAACCAATTTCTTCTTTTTGCCACTAGTAATGTGGAAGTATAGTTTGCTTTTATTAATACTCTTTCCATTATTTGTGAACCAGTTCTTCTCTTACTAAAAATTCTCTTATAAATATTAAAGAAATTAAGCCCTAAAATAAGTTAAAAAAGTGAATCTACAAAGGAATAATTTTTTTTTTAAACATTGACATCGAAATTAAAGGAATAAAAAAGTTTTTAAATATTGACATCGAAAGATCGATTGCTACCATCAATGAAATTTTCATCATCTTTTTTTATATTTGTATAGAGTCTTACAATAGCTTTATGAGGGAGCATTCTTTGACCTTCCCTTTTAGCTTACTTATGTTTTATATATATATATATATATATATATATATATATATATATATATATATATATATATATCTTGACGAGTTGTTCAAATCCAATCAGACAATAAAGATGAAGAGTTCAGAGCACTTATAAATTTTATAGCATGCTTGAAATATGTGATACTCCATCTAATGTGTTAAAATGGTGAGCCTCCCAAAGATGTGCGCGATGATTTCTTGAATAAGTCTCGAACAACCTTCTGAACTCTAGAGATACTCTAAATTCTTGCTAATGCTCTCATGTCGCCTGTGTAACAAAAATAATTGTTTCTTTAGTCTCACATATATCATGCATCATGTCATTATAACAATTGGCAGCTTTCTCGTTCCATACTATCTTGACCAACATACCAATCTCCTCATTCCAAACGAAGTATTTCTGTAATTAGTAAGATAACATTAGTACACAATACATAAAAGTCATATATGTAAAATAGAACAACTAATTTTTCATATATATTCAATAATATATACTAATTTTGTAATCTGAAACTTATCTCAATAAAAATCCTTTTTTTTTTTTTGGAGACTTTCTTCCACTAGGATCTATCAAAATCCTTCGGTTCCTCAAATATCTCTGAGATTATATGAGAGCAACTCTCAAATGAAAGTAGTTTGTGTAATCTTAAAATATTATATTATTTCTGGTATTGTACATATTATATTATAGTTATATTCGATTATGTTCATATTATAGAAACGTACTGATTGTAGCAAAGAGTCACACGGATATGTCGATTCAATCTACACTTCACCTGTGATACTTGTCCTCACCTCAGCTGGCGGTTGGGATGCTGAAGCTATCTATAGCTGGCGTAGTGGATAGATGGGATGCTGGAGTTGGAGCTAGTGGAGTGGATTTTTGAGATGACGAATCTATAACTGGTGGAGTGGCTCTTTGGTACCCTAAAAACAATAGCTAATACAGTGGAAGATGGACTTGCCCCATTCGGTTGTGGACTAGTTAGTGTAACAAGAATAATGGAGGCTAATATTCCTGCATGAAAATTAAACTTCTAAAACATGCAGATAGTAATCACAACACACAAAATACTTCAATCACATCTCCCAATACCATAATTACATGTATTGCGTCCTTATATGAAAAAAAAAATACTTCTAAAACATCCACATAACAACATTATCTCAAAATATAATCTAATTTTTAGTATCACTCAATCAATATCTTTTACATAACGTAACTTATTTTTGAACTATAAAGTGAACAACTATATCATTAAAGTACACTTAGGCTTATATGTTCAAATGAACATAAATAAACTTTACTGTTTAAAGTAAACTTAATATTTTAATTTTTGAACTTTACATTTTGCTAATTTAAAATCAAATTTAAAGACCAAATTGATTTCTCAACTATTTAAAGTGGTCTAATCAAGGATAAAATTAACTTTAAATTATTGAAAGAGATAACTTCAGTTTTAAGTCTAATTTTGTTATTGATTGGTTCAGACCTTTTAAATAGTTGAAGGATTAATTTAATTTTTTAGCTTTTAAATCATATTTAACTTAACTTAAATAATACACTTGATTTAATATATATTAAAAATAATTTTATCAAATTAATAAAACAATTGCTTTTAACATTAAACTAATCTTATATCTTTTTTTATGATTATTTTTAAATAAATTAAAATACTAAATATTTTAAGAAAATATAACCATCACTAATACAAATGAAACTAAATCATATGAGAAAATTTTAAATCACCTAATAACTTTAAATTCACATATTTAATATAAAAAAATTGTACAAAATCCTTTATATCTTATTTAGTTAATCTATTTAAATTGAAATATAATTGAAATAATATAATAACAAAATACACCTACTTAATATACCTAATTATTATTCATAATTTAATCTAATGAGTTATAACTATTTAATATTATATTTAAATGTACCTAACATAATAAACTAAATTACACCTAATAAATTAGTCAAAATATACCTAATATAATTTAAATGAAATTTTACAAAAATCAAACCTAAGTAACAAATATTTCAACAAACATGCAAAATATTTTATTAAAAATTTAAACGTAAATTAACTCAAGATCATTATTTTTTTACTAACAAATTAAAAATCAAACCTAAAATTGCATAAAAATAACCCCTAACAAACAAATAAATTCAAGAAAAAATATACAATGTAATCTTAAAAATCGAACATATATTAACTAAATAATCTTCTAATTTATGACTAATAAATGAAAAATAAAATCTAAACCATAATAAAAAAAAATCTAACAAAAAATTACAAAACTTATTTGTTTGTAGGGGGCAGTGGCTGCAACTTAGAAGGAGGCAATGTGCAGAGCGACGATGGCCATGGTGCCATGTTGGAGCTGCAACGATGGCTGTGGTGGGTTGGATTGGAGTGGCGGCAATGAAGGAGGCTGTTCTCAGTACGGGCCATTCATGTGGGGCAACAAATCATAGGTAGGCCAATAACTAAACTAGAACGAAAGAGAGAGAAAAGAAGAAGGGGTTAAAATCATAAATTATTGATGGAATCTATTCCATCAATAAGTTGCCATTTGCATAAAATTTCCTGCTATATTTAATTTTATCAGAAAATATAAATGCTTAATTCACCGACAAAAATTATTTTATCAGTTTTATTTTAATATAGAATTTCCTTTTTTACTGACAAATATATATAAAAAATAATTTTACTTTTTATTAATAGAAATTTTCGTTGGTACGTAAAAAATAATTTTAATATTTACCAATGAAAATGTATCTGTCAGAACTATTTTTTTTTCCTTAGTACTTTAATGATGAAAAATTCATTTTCTCTATTCCATTAGTAAACCATAGAAAAATTAATGAACAAATTGGTGCCACCTTTTTTTGCTCCTATTACTTATGATTTTCAAATACATTGATGATTTCTATAAAAAATCTGTTAGTAATATATAGTTAAGATAATGGTATTTTAATATAAGAATTCTTAAGTAATTTTATAGGTAAATTATCTATAAAAAAAATTATGTAGGTAAATTTTATCATAACTTGCTGTTTTCTTGTAGTGCCAGTGTGTTTCTCATAAAGCTCATTATTTAGATAGTCTCTAACATCCACATTTTTGTTCATCTTCAATTTATTTATTTCTGTAAATATAACTTAATACATTCAATAAATTGATTACATTTCTTTAAATATAACTTAATACGTTCAATAAATTGATTACACGTTTAGATGTGAAAATTGAAGATAAAAATTTATTATTTTTATGTTCTCTCCCACCATTTTATAAGGGTATATTAACAGTATTAATGATTATAAAAATGATATTGACTACGAAAGTGGTTATTGTAGCTATTTTAGAACAAGGAGAATTGAAGAAATTGAGTAGCAATGATGAACTTTTTATGAGAGTTTTGATCATTGTAAACATTATTATAGAGAAAAATTAAATTGAGTTCAAGATCAATGAGTAAATAATTCAAAAAGAGAGTATTATCATTGTCATAAGATGAGATATATTCAATACATTTATAAAAAGATGAAGAAAGATCTTGCAAAATTCAGATAATTTAAAAAAGCTATGGAAAGACTAAAGCAACTATAATGACAATTTAAGATAATGATACTATTGAATATAAATGTGAAGTTTAAAATGTTAATGTTAGTAAGTGTTAAAAAAAAAGTGAATTGTCAATTAAGCAATAAGTGGTTAATAGATTTGGCTTGCCAATGCCAGATTTGATTAAAAACAATATTTTTAATATTAATGAAGGAAAGAACGGAGAACATATGATGCTAGTTATTAGTGAGAAAATAAATATCGAAGGTATCAATAAAGTGAAGATAGAAATGCATTATGGTAGTATAATGACTTTTGGTGATGCAAGGATATTTTTAAGCTTGAGAGAAATTTAATTTTCGTAGATAGATTGAATTCACTGGGTTATATATATTTTATTGAAGATAGAGTAATGAGAGTTAGTTGTGATGCATAAATGACAATAAAGAATGAAAGACTTAGATCAAGAAATATTTATAAATTAATTAACATGTGAGCATGTCACACCAGTTAGTAAAATCTACAATTAAAAGTGCAAAGAAGTATCCAAATAAATTTTATTTTTTCAAAAATATAAAAAAAATTTCCTATATAATTTAGAAGTAGAGATTTGTTAAAATCTGTATTCACATTGAACAAGTAGAAGGATGAGAGCTCTAATTAAATAAAAAGTTTAATCCAAATAAATAGAGAAATTATAATTTGGATCCAAATCCAAATAGAGGTACGAGTTATTGTCCAAATTGGTTTATTAGTAAATTAATTTTTGAGGTAATTATTATGTATAATTGAATTAAGGATTTACAAAAGTGAGATTTAATTAATCACTGCATTTATTGATGTAATTAGTAGATTTATTTAGTAGAGTAGACTTATATTGAATCATATTAAATTATTTATGTTATTCAACATAAATTTAGAAGTCTTATCATAACAAATGGTATCGAAGTATGAGCTCAAGGTTCGAAATGTACATGGCAATTGTATTCACTAATATCCTTTGGTATTACATCTAATAAACTACTCTACTTATAACATTGTGCCTTCAGGATGAAGAGTCAAGTGATTCTTAAGTGGGTCAATAGAGTAAGGTGACTCCTGATGAAACAAGGAACTTTAAAGTAAGGGTGACTCCTTAGACCAAGGTAAATAAGATGAGTTTGGTAAAATAAAATGTCTTTTAGACTAGATAGCTCTAGATGTGCAAAAATATTAGAGTAATGGACATTTAGTGACACCATAAATGCTCAACATATAGAGGACTTTTACATAAGGAAAAGTGTTGGAAAATGGCATTTTTAATTTACTAAGGAACCATTTTGAGGGAAAAAAATTAGATGGGACTCATTATTTAGTTGTGGAAGGCCAAACCAAATTCATGTCCTTCTATGTGAGGACTATGATTTGGTAATTTAATATAGTCAAAATTGAGCATATATGAATGAGATTTTGATGCCCAAAGTAAGATCCTTGCTATGGAAAGAAATTTTTTCTTTTTCTTTCTAGAATTCTAAAATTGTGTCTATTAGAATTCTAAAGAAAGAGTTACACATTTAACTTAGAATTCAAGGAAGAGTTACATACTTTAACTATGTTGATTAAAACCATTAAATGACATAGAATTAGAGGTGACTGAGTGGATGTTAATGGTGCCTTAGGAGGCATTAATCCACCATCTTCTCCCTTATACTCTAGTATAAATAGGGGCATTCCCTTCAATCAACCACACACATGACATCACTTACATCACTAAATGTTTCCTCCTACTTATTTCTTCTTTTTGATAGATTGTTGACACTATTCTAGTTCATTGAATGTTGGCCTTATGGTGTTCTACTTCTAGTTTATTTTTTATTATAACTTGAAAGACAAATGTTATTTTATCCTTAAGCACTAATAGTAAGAGATTAATCTATTTTAAGGATATTACATAAAACACAAGCCTCAAACATCCCTTCTTCAATTTCTACTACTTCTATTTTCTTTTCAATTTATTTTTTATCTCTACTCCTATTGTTTATTACTTGCTATAGTTGTGTTATTTTCTATTATTTATTCCACCTTCTGTCTATGCTTTTATACTATTTAAATAGATTGTGGTTTAGATAGGTTCTGAAATAAGACATTTACTAATGCTTTAAATGTAAAGTAATATATATGTAAATATACATATATAAACTGAACAATAGAGGACTTAAAGAAATTTAATTTTATTAAAATTAATTAATCATTCTTATGAGCTTCTTATGTGACAATATAAGTTGTTTTGGTGACTCTAACATCTATATTTATTTATTTCAAAAATAAATATCATAGAAATTCCTATTAATGTATCCAATAATATTAGGACTTAAGGATCCTCCTCTATAGCACATGTGCCTATCTTAATAGTGCTTATTTCTATTCTAGTTAATCATAAAGAGAAGCACGAAAAGTTTAAAGGCTTAAACTTTAAGAGTTGGTAACAAAGGATGTTATTTATTTGACCATTTAAACCATTAGTGGTTCCTAACTAAAGGATGCTCATACTCTCAAAGAGGATGAGAAAGATGTTCAAGTCAAAATTGTATATGACACTTCGCGTCATTTAGAATTTCTATGTGGGAATTATATTATGAACAAGCTTTACAACTCATTATACAATGTGTATGCTTCTATGAAGACTGCCAATCAATTATGGAAATACTTAGACTAGAAGTAATAGTTCAAAGATACTAGTGCTAAGAAATTTATGGTGGGACATTTCTTTGATTGTAAAATGGTGGATTCTAAAATTATGGTAAATCACATGCAAGACTTTAAAGTGATTCTTTATGAGATTTATATTGATAGGATGACCATAAGTGAAACCTTCTAAGTAGCTACAATTATTAAGAAACTACACCTTGCATGGAAGGATTTCAGGAACTACCTTAAGTACAAAAAGAGGAAATAAACATTAAAGAGTTAATTGTTAGACTTAGCATGGAAAAAGACAACATGAGCTCAACAAAAGAAAGGTTCATTCCTTCTAAGGCTAAGGCAAACATTATCGAACATGGATAAAGTTCTAAGAAGAAAAAGAACAAGTTTAGCAAAGAGTTCAAGATGGTACCAAGGGTGGAGTTTCTAAAAACAAAATTCCTAAGGAAATGTGGGTCACAAATCTGAAGATTGTAGGCTGCCAAAATAAAGAGTAATGAGGTTAATCTTATAAAGGGTATCGCCCAAGATGTGTTTCATATTAGCATTTATGCTATAGTGTCTGAGGTGAACCTAGTTGAGTACAACCCTAAGCAATGATAGATTGACATTAGTGCTACAAGACATGTGCTTGGACCAAGGTTGTTCTCCACCTTTACTTCTATTAAGAATGGGGAGACATTACACATGCCATTTCTGAGATCCTTAGAATAGGCAAGGTGGTTCTAATGATGACATCTAGCAAGATGTAAAACCTAAAAAATTGTCTTGCATATGTTGAAAATTCATAAGAACTAGGTGTCTAGTTTGTCACTTCACAAGCATGGATTTTGTAGGATGTTTGAGTCATACAAGGTTATTTTTTCCAAGAATGGAATGTATGTAGGAAAGGATAATATACTGGATGGGTTATATAAGCTCATTATAATGACTATTAAAAGAATAAATGAAATAACTTCTACTTACTTACATGAATCTTCTAATATATGGCATGATAGATTAGGACATGTTAATTATAATACCTTACAGAAGTTAATTAACTTAGATAACATACCTAATTTTTCATATTGATTTCAAACATAAAAGTGAGATTATGTTGAGGCAAAATTAATAAGGTCAACTTTTTAAGGAATTAAAAGAAATGTTAAGCCTTTTGATTTAATCCATACTAATATATGTCATTAAAGTTCATATAATAAAGGGTGATAGTAAATATTTTATCACCTTTATTGATGATAAAACAAAATACTATTATATGTATTTACTTAAAAGCAATAATGAGTCTATAAAGAAATTTGAACTCTACAAGAAAGAAATTGAAAATCAATTTAATAAGAAGATTATGGTGTTAAAAAGTGATCATGGTGGTAAGTATGAAAAATCATTTAGTGAATTATATGACAAGATGAAATTATACATTAAGTCATTGCATATTATTCACTTCAATCAAATGGTGTTACTTAATATACAAATTATACATTAAAAGAAATGATGAATGCAATTTTAATAAGTTATCGATTACCTCAGGACATATGGGTGGAAACCATTTTGCCAGTAATTACCTTTTAAATAAGGTGCCCAAAAAAAAGAAAATAGGACCCCTTATGAGCTATGAAAAGGTAGAAAACCTTTCTATAAGTATTTATGAGTGTAGGAGTGTCTTGCTAAAGTGATTATTCCATCATCAAAGAAGATGAGGATAAGCTCAAGTTAGTCAATTGTATTTTTATTGACTATGCACATAATAATATTGCCTATCAATTTTTGTTTATAATTCTAAACAAAAACATAATAATGGAATCAAGAAATGCATCATTTTTTAACATGTATTTCCATGAAGATCTATAGAAGGACCAAGTCCATCCAAATGAACATTTAAGACTACAACAAGAGATAGTCAAAGCGAAGAACAAACTCAGGTCAAAGAACTTGATTTTAAGGTTGAGCTTGTAGAGTTTGTGCCTATTGAGGTTAATTTGAAACATAACAAGAGAGTTAGATAGAAAATTCTTTTAATCCATATTTTTTGACCTATTTGCTATAAGTTGAATCTCAAACATATAAAGAAGCTATAAAATCTCTAGAAGGTCATTTATGGAAAGAGGACATCAAGAGTGAAATTGATTCCATCATGTAAAATCATACTTGAAAATTTGTAGATCTTTCTTCTATGAAGTAGACCTCTAGGATCCAAATGGATCTACAAGAGGAAGATGAAAATTGATGGTTCAATTGATAATTATAATATCAAGCCTATAAATAAAGGTTATAAAGGCCTAGATTACTGTGACATATATATATTTTTAATAAGAATAAACTCCACCAGGATGATCCTTGTGATTGATGCATTGCATAATCTTAAAGTATATCAAATAAATGTGAAAAATCATTTTTCTAAATAGAGAATTGGATAAAAAAAAACCTACATGGAACAACTTGAAGGTCTTGTTGTCCCAAGATAAGAAAATAATGGACGTAGATTGCTTATCTTTATATGGCTTAAAGCAAGTACCAAAACAGTGACATAAAAAAAGTTAATGTTATGCTTGTAAATAGGTTTAAAATCAACGAGTATAACAAATGTGTTTATGTCAATATTACAAGTAATAACTATGTCATATTATATCTTTATATTGATGATAAGCTCATAATTGGTATTAATGATAAGATAATAAGATCCATTGATAATGTTGAATTGAAGGTTTGACATGAAGGATATGGGCTTAACTGATCTAATTTTAGGAATAAAAATCTTAAGAACATTAAATGAAGTTATATTAAGTGAATCACATTATATAAACAAAATTCTTGAGTAATTTAGTAAGGATGATTTTGGCATGGTTAGGAAATTGTTAGACTTGAGTCCCCATTTATCCAAAAATAGAGAAAAAATATTCTTAAAGTGGAATTTGTAATAGCAATAGAAAGTCTCTTGTGCTTAATAAGCGATACCGGACTAGATATTACTTACATAATAAGTAAAATGAGTCAATAAATAAGTAATCTAAGAACTAATCATTGAAAGGGAATAGTAAATGTACTCAACTACCTATGATGTACTCGTGAATGTGGGTTGTATTATATTAGATATCTAGCTATCCCAACATGCTATAATGATGCGAACTATATAAAACACTCAAATTCTACTAGTGGATATGTGTTCACATTAGCAGGTGTAGCTATGTCATGGAAATCCTTTAAATAAATAGTTATATCTAGGTCTATAATGGAATAAGAGTTTATAGCTTTAGATTAATGTGGTGAAAAAACTAAATGGCTACATTATTTCTTGAAGGATATTCTAAAGTGGGAAAATCTCGTACCACCAATTAAGATTCACTGTAATAGTCAGTTTGCAATTAGAAGGATACATAGAATATATAATGGTAAATCTAGACATATACACTATAGACATAATATTGTTAGAAAATTACTATTATTTAGAGTGATCATTGTTGATTATATGAAATCAAATGATAATATTCAAAATCCTCTAACCAAAGGGTTAAATATAGTATTAGTTGATAAATCATAAAAGGGAATAGGACTAACGCCTATAAAATGATAATAAGTCAATATAAAGGAAACCCTACCTAGTTGACTAAAGATCCCAGTATCTATGTTCAAAGAGATAACTTAGTTATAAGGACTTAATACAATCATTATAATAAAGTACCCTCCTACCTATTCCTATGATGAAAATAGTAATACTCGTATAAGAAAGGTTATGATTTTTGTGCATCAAAATTTGAGTAGAATAATGCATATTACACTTGATTAGAAATCATCTATGTGAAAAAGAAGTGAGGCCACTTAAAAGGAAAATTTTATAGGCTTAATTCTTTAAAAGCACTTATAGAATCAAGTTCATGTTCACCATAATAAACATAATAATAAGAATTGAATTAATTTTGGAAGACTTCTATTTCAGGTTTATCTTTTTTTACATAAACAATAAAATAGTTTGAGGACATCATATCTATTAGTCAACTAGTAAAGTAAATATATTCTCATAAAAGGAAGGTTCAAAGGGTAACCACTTATTTATCTTATGTAGGTTTCAATCAATAATCTCTATCATATAGTTAAGACTTTGTTCATCTTACTTTTTCATTTAAAATTCACTCATATGGGGGATTTTAAGAAAAATGACATTTTTAATCCATTAATTAACCATTTTCAATGATTTCTTTCATGTAATTAAGAATTTTTCGTTTTACTTTTTTGTTTAAAATTCATTCATATGAGGGTGATTTTTGAAAAAATGATATTTTTAATCCATTAAGCAAACATTTTCAGGCATAAAATCAAATGACACCCACTAGTCAATTGTAAATGGTCAAACCAAATTCATGTTCATTTATGTAAGAGCGATGACTTGGTACATTCATGTGCTTAAAATGTTGCATCTACGAATGAGATTTAATGCCTAAAGTAAGGTTTTTGCTATGAAAATTATTGACTTAAGTTGGGTTTCTAACTTAGTCAATCTTGATTTTGATCTTGATAATCAAACACCTTTATTTTAAGTGTCTAAGCATAGGTATTAAGTTTAGAAAATGATGGACGTCATTTACTTAACAACCTGAAAATTGTGTTTGAGATAGGAGTATTGCCTTTGAGAAATAAACGTCATGAATATGACCCTATAAAGCACTACTATGCCAAGTTCCTTGACATTGGATGAATTTTAGGCATTAGTGAACTGCAACAGTAATTTGACCATTTTACATACGTAAAGGAAATTGTGCCAATGACCAGTAACAATATAACATACAAAGTTGATGAATTTTAGGCAATAACTAATTATGAATGCAAGTGGGCTATATCACATGCAAAAATGAGAATTGCACCTACGACCCACTAAATCATGAAAGTGAATCTCATAAGGTCTAACTAAGTGCTAACAAATATTTTAGATGAACCTATGAGATAGTGTCATGTGTAAACTAACTTTTGGGACCTTCAAGACTCGCGACTATCAAAATAGTTGTCATAAATGTAAAATGGAATTCACAAATGTGATTCAGGCTCTATGAATACAATATCACTCTAGTGAGTGCCTTAATTTGCAAATAAACTCAAACTAGTGGAATCTTGCTTATGACTCCTAACTTTTTATCGAGCATTAAGGGAACAAAGAGGATATGGGTCATACATTAGTACAACCCTAATTTGTGGCATAAGTTTAGGATCGTTAAAGGATCCATAGGAAAGGTCTCATAAGGTTTGAGGTCTTTATAAGAATTAGATGGTCAACGGGGGACCAAGATGAGATGATGCTTTGGTACCATCCCTAAAAATAAATAAAGATGCCACCCAAATTTGGTTAGGACAAAATTTTGAGTGAGAATGAATTATAAGCCTAATAAGTCAATTAGAAGGCCCAATTCCTCTTAACTCCATCAGAGATCAAGTTTGGGAATAAGATACAACATAGGGAAGAGGTTAGGTATCCCCCAAAACTACTCAGATTTAGGGATTTATGCATAGAGAATCTTTGGTTTACAATTACAATTTAGTCGTATTATTAATTAGTCCATTTAGATGGTCCTAAACATTCATCTAACATGTCTTAAATCATTAATATCATAAATCCATTATAATCATTTAGCATAGGGAAAGGGTTCACATATGATCACAAACGGGGTCTAGCATGCATAAACATCAACATATATGTGTCACACAAATAAAATGTATCTTAACCTGCCAAAACAAGACATGTTAGTACAAAATCATGATCAAAATGAGGGATTAATCTGCCCTAAGATCCTAGGGAAGTACCGTCCAATGTAAAGGGTCTCCATTGTATCGAAAATGGCATCAAACTATTCTAACACATTCATGCATTATGAATATGTTCAAATCTAAGTTAAGGGACCTAAGCATGTGTTTAGGTTCATCATTCACACATTAATAAAAAAAATAACTTGATAAACCAAACATGAAATAAATTAAAGAGATGGTAAAAGTAACATGAACATACAATGCACAGGGTCAAAAGACAACATATGGAGGATAGAAAAAGGGCCTTGCGTAAGGATTGAAGTTACCAACTTGGAGACATGGGACCATTGCGCATCCTCAAAGCACTATTAACTGCCAATGAAAGCTAAGGCATTAAAGAAAGTGGTATGGCATTTAAAAGAGATATGTATGAGGCTACAACTACATATAATCAATCAATAATATAAAGAGAAATGAAATGTCCAAGGACAACAAGCCTTCTCCTCATCAACCATGAAACCTAAAATGAAAGGGAGGAGAATATAAGCAAGCTAAGTAGCTAACCAACCTTTCCTCATAGTGAGAAAGGTAAAAACATATGTCCTACAAAAATGAGAAATAATCACCAAAATAAAATGGAATCATAAGGCTATAAGGGGTGGAAACCCTTCTCCTAATAACATTCTTAAAAAATAAGCATAAATATATAAGAAAGGTGAGAGGAAGAAGGATGGAAGAAAACATGAGAATCATAAAAAGATAAAACCTTTTCTTTATCCTTGCTCCTTTATTAAGAAGATATGGGTCATAAGTCTTAGGACCTACCCATTCTTTATTATTAGAGCTCAAAAGAAACCTAAAGAAGCCTTAAAACCAAAAGAAAAAGCAAAAGGGAAAGAAAAGATGAAAATTGCTAGCTGTAGTGAAAAAAATGGTTGTATAGACCAATTAGTGGTTTATGTAGCCAAACTAATGGTTTGTATGGCCAAGCTAGTGGTTTGTGTAGACTATGAAGAAGTTTACACAAACCTCTAGCATTATAATTTTTGAAATAACAAAAGAAAAGAAGAAAGAGAAGGAGAAGGATAATAGTAGAATTTAGAGTCATAGTTGCCCTTTTTGGTACTCTGGCATTACAATTTCTGAAATATGAAAAGAGAAGAAGAAGGAGAAGAAGAATAATTGAGTTTAGAGTCTTAGATGCTCTTTTTGGTATGCCTTACTCTTAGAGGCGCTATGATATTATGAATAATCTACAAATGCTAGAAAATAATGTAAAAAAAGTTCATAAAATCTTGGTTTCTACCATCATTCTTGGATGAGAGTGTTAAGGTTTTGAATTTTTGTGTAAATGGGATTTTTTAGGCTTGTGAGAGTGTTTTTAAGTAGAGTAACCTTAGTTTCCAAGTCTCCCCCTCTTTCTTAATAGGAGATGTGTTTATAGAAGGAAAGAAGGTACACTTAAGCTCAATGGCTCTATTACATTCAATCCTTAACCTCTAGTAGATAGGATAAAAAAAATCTTCTAGAGAATTATGACTTCAAAATATCTATGTAGCCAAGGAGGTAGTTATATAAACTTATGGTTAGTTGTATAGATAATAAAAGGTCAATGATCAACTATTTTAAAAAGTTCTTTTAGCTAAAGTTTTACGGGATGTTTGTACAACTAATAGGATGGTTGTGCAAACCTCTAAAGTTGGTTGTACAACTAACAAAGGCTTTATCCTAGAGTTTTCAAAGTTTGGTTTAGTTAGAAGGTGGTTTTGGTTCAAGGCTTTTTCTAACCTTTTGCTCCTTTCTTATGCAATGTACCCCCTACTCTTTGGGATAATTCAAGTTGTCTCTTATCATTGGGCTTGCATCATAAAAAAATCAAAATTTAATGCTTACAACTTTATCCAAAGGGCATTTATGAGAGGAAAAACAACCACATTGAGAGCCAAACTATCACAACCAAATATCAAGTCGTGCCGACGGAAGGCAATGGGAAGGCTTAAGGCCTCCAAGACTCGTAGCAAGCTTAATTACTCATGGTTAAGGCCTATTTTTAAGCTCTTTGGTGCCTTGAATCTAAACTTATTCTTGTTGGCCTAACATTTCTAATTTTATTTGCCCCTCTTTAGATTCTTAGGATAATATAAATGGGAATTAAGGATTTAAGTTAAGCTTAATCCTAAATATTTCATAAAAATATTTTCTTAAATGATGCTATAACCATTTAATTCATTTTTTTTTATCATGTCATGAGTGGGGGAGTCTAGAACCACTAGCCGATTCCGTTTATTCTTTCATTTACTTAATTTTATTATATATACATTATTGAATATAAAACTCTCTAATCTAAATAATCTCAAAATCAGGGGTCTAGTTAAGGTCATTCTAATTAGAATATTCTTTTCATTATCATAAGCATTCAACATTTATTTTACATAGGTCATAAATCCTAGGATGCTTTAATATCATTTTCATTGATCATGCATCATAATCATTTAGCATTATATTAACCTTAGACACTTATATATCACATTATTCATAACTTAGACTTTATGAAGATCACTAAGAATACAAGATATAACTTAACATTTACTTATTACATTTAGAGCTCTTTCAATTACACATATACATCATTACTATAGGTAACTATGAAGAAACAATGTAGTCCCTTAACAATATATGATATATAATTTAAAACTTTACTTGTAGCCTTTAATCTCAAGCATATACTATGGCATTAGTCCTATGCTTAACCTATAAAACAATCTCTGTGTGTGGGGGAACGAGCGGAGGGGAAGGGGAAGGGGGTGAGCTCTTTGTGGGAAACTCAATGAGGAATTTATATTATCTATGTGCATGATCATATACCTTAACGTGAATGCATTTCTATCTAGATGACATAACTTCTTGATACAACATTTACATCGCATATCATTACACATATGGGTAGTCAAGTCCATGGGAAACCTTAATTTACTTATCTTTCTCGCACAGGAGAGTTGTCTCACTAGCCATGTGCTTACGATAGAGTTGCTTCACTAGTCGCGTCTTTCTCTTACATAGGAGAGTTTCCTTACCAACCGTGTGTTGCATGCATAACGTTTCATTTTCATACATTGGTTATATTATCCTTACATAGCAAGCTATGACTCTTTGAGTTCTCCCATCTACTATAAGAAATATATAATATATCGACAAAAATTCCATTGCTAAACGAAGTGATTCTATCCATAATGTTGTTTACCAATGGAACACCAATCACATTATTCTGTTTGCGAAGTTTTGGTCGATAAGATAACACCGATGAAAATTGCATCTGTTAGCAAACTTAATGACAGAATTGTCGATGAAATGTTGATTGGCAGTTAAGCACAAAAATCTAACTAAAATACCGATGAAATATCCCATCTGCAATTCCGTCGGTAAAATCCGTCAGTAATAATTCAGTGAACTATCAGAGTATTAAACAATAATATAATATTATTTTAAAAATTCTGTCGGTATGTATTTAATTTTTGTAGCATTCCATCAGGAGGTTTTCAAGTTTTTTTTAAATATTATAATATTTTATACTATTTATGATATTAATATTTATAATATTAATTTGATAATAATTTAAATATTAATATTAATATTTAAAAATTTAATTTTAATATTTATAATATTAATTAATTTTATAATATCAATTTGATAATGTTAATATTTTCCACTATTTATGATATTAATTTTATGATTTTATAAAAAATTAAAATAAATTTAAATAATAACAAAAAAAATATAAGAAAAATACACACACACACACACACACACACACACATATATATATTTGAACATATACATAGAAATGTCAATATTTGATATAAATAAACTAGAAAACTAATCGGTTGTTGCATTCTTCGGATCAATAAAAAAAATCGTTAGTGATGTTGGAGTGATCAAGACCAGATACAGGAGGATGAGTAGCTATATAAGCAGGAGCAGCAGTAGCAATAGTAGTGGGTGGCTGAGGAGGAGGCAGGGTGGGTGGCATTGGCATTTGCAGATGAGAGGGAAGAGGTATCCGAGTTTACTGGGACACGACATGCAACCACTCTTCTATAGCTCACATCCATTAATCGACAGAGTGGACAAGGGCATGATAGGATGTGATCCTTTCATCTACTTGCCTCTCTACCTCTTGTTGTAAGTCTTAGCAAAAGAAGTGGAGTTGAAGAAGAGTTGGCACCCGAGGACTTGCCATATAAATGAGGGGCTTGAGGATCCATGCTATAGATTTGACCCTTCATTTGACCCCCTACTGCAATCACGAAAACCTTGCGCTTATCGACCTAATGAGGCTCATCAAATTCTGAAAGTGTTTGCGACAACTGCTCACGATGTCTGTGAATACGATCCTACATTTCGTGAAGTATAAGATGTATAAATATAAATTAATGAAAAGAATAAAATATAAAATAAGTAAATTATGACTTATATTAATTGCTTTAGACCATACTTTAATGAAGGTCTCCATGTCATGTTGCTTCGTGTGTGTATACATGAACACATTGATAGGATGATTCTCTTATTTCAACTGTCAAGCCATTATGAAGATAATAAAAAGAGGAAATCAAATTCAAAGTTCACAAGGATAAAATGAAAAGTAATTCATAAATGTGAAACATTTTCTTACCAGTTGTCTGGCGTGCTTAGAATGAGGGATGGCCTCCCTTGTATGGCGAGATGGACCTAAGCCAAGATCTCCTTTCTCAGTCCATCTATTCAAGTTGGCTTGGCTAGACATGGCCTGAGCATGTGAAATACTCCACTGAGTCTGCTAGTTGTCCCATGGCTCATCAGACACCCAGGTTTCCTTGCCCTTATGTTTCAAAACCAAGAAGCATATCCTTATACCTCAAAGTAGCCTTCTTAAAGAAAGTTGTTAGGACCAAGGCATCGATTGCCTGGTCCTACTGAAATTGCTTTTGTAGGAACGATAAATACAACAAATTAATAAATAATTAAAACTTATTTTTTGAAATATTGAACTTAGAATTATAAATTTTACTTACCTTGAATTACTCTCAGTATAAGATTTTCATAGACTGTGGGACCTTCTTTCATGTGTAGCCATCATGATGAATCTTTTGCTTGAAGATCTTTCAGCATGCATGACAACATCTCTTAGACGAATACAAACTGCAAAATAGAAATTAGTTAGTGTTATAGTTAATAAGATAAAAAAATAAGAAAATAAGTAGAAAATATAAAAATAATTATTACATACCTCTCGTGCTATAAAGAAATATGGGATCATAACTTAGGTGCATGAACTGTATACACCTCATTTTGATTTATCAATGTCGATGGCGCAAAATAAGGATCCTGAGTAGGGGATGGAGCTGAAGGAGTCAAACCAATAGGCATTGCTGATGTCGAGGGAAGTCCAGGTATTAAAGTCAGTGTGCTGGTCGCTAGAGGTGGTGGCATAAAAGGCCTATGATCATGAGTATGTCCTCTAACTTGCGTACCGCCTCGAGATGGTGCACCAGAATCACTAGGTAAATGACGTATCATTTGAATGTACATATAAAATTATATATCTAACATAATATATACATAACAAAACTTCTATTCAAATTTGTGCATTAACGTACTTAAAAATTAAATACATTGAAATTTTTTACTTACTTTGAATCATCATATTCTATATCGCCTTCAAACATTATATCCTCTGATGATTCAGATTCTGATTGTAGCTCCGTTTCATCATCAAACTGAATATCTTCATCTTCATCATTCAATTTGATGAATAGTGCACCCAGATCAATTAAATTTCCTAATGGCTCGTCTTTCATAATTTTTATAAAAGGAAATTTCGTTCCACATCCTTTTGAAATGGAGCTTGAGATGATGTCTTAATAACAAATTCATCTTTTATTTCAACAAATGATCAAGCTTTTATTTTGAATACTACCCATCAATCAATTTTATCTCGCCATAAACTGGGATAAGGAAAATAATTCACTTGACCGGCTGGTATCACCAATATAAAAGGTTTGCATTTGTTAAACCTATGTTTGTGATTAATTTCAACAAGATTATAATTTTTATGCTCTTTCATACCAACATTAGGCGTCAGATCAAACCATTCACATTTAAATGAAATGATTCTTTTGATAAAAAGTGTAGTATACTCTAATAGTAGTACCTCGATTAATCAACCGTAATTGTTATTTGCATTTTCATTGTAGTTTGAACCCTTAATACTTACTGTACTGTTGATTGATGTCTTATTGGAACCATATTTTTTTGTGTGAAACTTGTATCTATTTACAAAGTAAATG
This sequence comes from Omphalea diandra, assembly GCA_949677035.1. Lineage (NCBI taxonomy): Eukaryota > Viridiplantae > Streptophyta > Magnoliopsida > Malpighiales > Euphorbiaceae > Omphalea > Omphalea diandra. Next base: position 21,053 of record CATIWR010238290.1, on the reverse strand, counting down.
GGATACATAGTCACACCGCATAATGGACCTTTTGTAAGATCTATGAGAAATTGATTTGTGATTCCATTAGTTGGATCATTTGCCTAAAAAACAAAACAACTCATTATCTACATTAGTAATAATTATTCTTATCAAATTTACTACTGTAATATTAGCTAAGTTATACTCACATATGACTTGAACCAATATCAAAATTTTGTCTTTGACTTTTTGTCAACATCATCGATGGATATATTAAAAAAAGTGTGCTTCAACAATTCAATATAAGTGTCATAAATTTGTACAACATAAAATTTGAGTAAAATGATTATGTTTCTTCTATTAAGTATGTATTGCATATAGAACATTCAACCTGAGCTTTATTCTTCACATTATTTTTTAAATGTCTAAGAAATCTACAATATACAATATGTGAACATATTAAAAATTAATGGATTGAATTTGAAATGACATATACAATGGAAACTTTTGCATTTAATGTACATCTCAAAAGGATACATCCATCTATACTGCATAAGTTCTATTTGCTTTGCTTCATGTGCCAAGTGTAAAACTAGATTTTCCATTGAATCAAAGAAACTTTAAGGGAAAATACATTTCCAACTTACACAAAATCTATGGAATGTTAATTTCCAAATGTGACATGTCTTCCTTCTTGATTAGCGGTGCAATGAGTTCTTTTAGAAAACAAACTCAACTCTGTAAAGGGTTTCCATGCTTGTGAAGGCAACAACTCATGAAAAGAAATAGGGAGTAATCGCTACATAAATACATAACAATCATGACTTTTTATGTCAAATAGCTTTAGCTTGCTTATATCAACACATCGAGCCATATTAGACACATACTCATATGGAAATCTAATATTCTTGAGCCATTCATATAATACTTGCTTACTTTATTTATCAAGTGTATATTTTGCCTTTAGATATTTTCCAGTCATATTATCCCAATCTAACTTTGGACGTCGATGAAATAACTTCATGTATTCTCTAGATTTGACATTATCTTTAGATTTCCCTTCTATATTCATCACTATATTAAAAATATTCTCAAACACATTCTTCTTAATGTGCATAACATCCAAATTATGCCTTATCAAATTGGTACTCCAATAATGCAAATCCCAAATCATACTTCATTTCTTTCACCCACTTCTTGTTCATTTTATTATTTGACCATTAACATCTTCAAACCTAACTTTTATTACCCTCATTAATTTTAATTCAATGATTTCTCTAGCACATTCATTTTTGACCTTATAGGTGGAACCATATCTTTCACTATTCGATTCTTAAGAAAAGAAATTTTATTCCATTATAACGGATGATCAAGCAATAAGAATTTTCATGTACTATCAAACCAAGACTGCTTACCTTCATTTGGAAGTGTGAAGGCATTAGTATATTCCATACAGTATGAACAAGTAAGTTTGCCTCATGTACTCCGTCAAGACAATGTACCATAAGCAGGAAAATCACTAACAGTCCATAGCAAAGCAGCTCGCAATTGAAAATTGTGCTTTGTGGAAATATCATATGTCTCTACATTAATTTTCCATAACTTTTTTAATTCTTCAATCGTGGGCTACATGAATACATCTAACTTTTATTTTGGATCGTTATGTCCTGGAATCAGAATAGAAATAAACATATATTCTATATTTCTCCTTAATACACATCTAGGGTGGTAAATTATAAGGGGTTACAATAGTTGGCCAACTTGAAAATTGTTATCATGATTGACCAAAAGGTTGAAACCCATCAGTGTATTGTCCAAGTCGAACATTTTAGATTTCAGATGCAAAATGTGGATTCATTATATTAAAATGCTTCCATGCAAAAGAATATGAATGATGTTCCATCACACCTTTATCGTGTTCATGCTTAACATGTCATTGCATATTCTTGGTAGTTACTTCAGAAGCATACAACCTTTGCCATCTCAGCATAAGAGGAAAGTAATAAATCTTCTTATATGGAACTTCTTTTCTAGTTGTACTTGATTCTTGAGACATGTGTTTATATATGAAAAAATCACAAAAGTTGCAGGTCCTTAAGTTACTGTCATCACCCCAATATAACATACAATTATTCTTATAGTAGTGAATCTTCTCAATCAGAAGTCTTAAATCTTGCACCAAGGAAAACTATGAACTATCATATAATCCTCAAGCAACGATTCATTGTACCAATATACAATATCATTGTAATATATTTTAGATAAATGATGCTTCAATTTGATATACAATAGTCATGCAACCGAAGATAACTTGAAATGTTTTTTTATGACCAAGCCACTATTCCTCATTAGTTACATCAAGCATATCATATGACTTCTGCGACATCAGATTAAGAGCTTCACTCATTCCACTCTAATCAAACTTTGGCCCAGCTACATCCATTACCATATTATGATATGCAGTAGGTTCTAATTCATTTGGACATACATTATCAGTTAAAAGTTCAGGTTCATCTATAACTGAAGTTCTAAAACCACACTCTTCATCATACAAATACCATTCATAGTATCCAACAACAAAACCCATTTGTGCAATATGCAACATTACTGTATTGGAGTCCAAATAACTGCGATTTTGACACTTCTTATGACTACACAGACATCTAATTTTAATTTTATGCATAAATTCAGGTTGAGACGTTGCAAATTGATTGAAATAGTTCACACATTCTAAGAATTCTGGGCATAATAACTCATCCTTCAGCCTAAAACACATCCAATTTCAATATAATCTCATTACAAAGTCTTGAAAATTTTAGTGTAACAATGCAATTAAACATATATACATAAAATATTTTTAGTTCAATATTTTCTATGTTATTTTTCAGCTTTTTTAAAATATTTAATACTATATTCTTATCTCCCCTTGCCCATAAAATAAGAACCTAACCCATTTAAAAATTCATTGTCTTATAACAATTTGTCGTAATAATATAGTTTAAATAACTGTCAGTATCTCACTACAATTCTCCTAGCCACCTAAATGTAAAATATTTTTCAACATTTATCATTATGCACTAAGAGAACGTATTAGGAGATACATACCCAAATTTACCAACAACATATATACTAAATTATATTATATACAAGTTATATCAATAATAAAATTTCCAAATTATTTATTTTGGACAATTCTACGTGCTTCTCATAATCAAATAAGAATCTCACCAAATGGGTATATAAGATTATGCCTATATGTTGTTCTATGAAATTTATAGGAAATTCAATCTAATTTCCTATAAATTACATTATGTTGGAATTTTCCTTTTAGAAAAATGAAAACAAAAATAAAATTCAAAATAAACATTAACTTCAAATATATAATATTCAAAAATAGAACAAGAAAGTTTTGAAATTTTTATTTTTGGGAAATAATCTTAATTTTTTCTAAACATATATTCTATTTTTATATATTATTATTTTATCTCATTTTTGAAATTTTATCTAATTTTTAGGAATATTATTATTTTTTGGAAACCATTTGAATTGACAACGAATATTACTTATAGTTTACACACTTTTTGCATTTCTTAATAGCCAATTTATGATAATACAATGTTTGTATATTTTCTTATATTTAAATTTTAGAAATATTTAATTCAATTAAAATTTTTTTCATTTATAACATTCATGATATCCTTTTTAATTTTTATGGAATGTTTTTTTTATTATTTCTTAAATTTTTCATTTTTTGTGCAAACTTAGATTAAATAAATTTTTTATATATTTTTATTTTTTTATTTTACAACCATTTCAGTAATTAATTAATTTAGTATTTTTATGACTTTCATAATTAATTTTTAATTTGTAGATAATGTTAGTCATAATTTAGAATATTATTAAATTTTATGAAATACTTTGGAACATTACAATTTTAGGAAGGATTTTTTTATATAACTTACGTCATTAATTACATTACAAAGTTTTTTTTTATGCATTTCGAATCAATATAATTTTTGTTAATTAATATTTGTTGATATTTTATGTTTTAAAATTTAAGGCAATTTAAGTAGTTAATGTCATTTTTACATTTATATAATATTTTATTCAATATTATTATCTTATTATTATACAATTTTGTATAATTTAAAATTTATTATATACAAGGATATATACATACAAATAGTTTTAAACATACTAATTATTCAACAAAAAATATTTTTTTAACATACAAGATAGTAAATAAAAAAATTTTAAATTAAATATTTACCTTTTGAAGAGCAAATATCTTAAACTCCACTGAAATAAAATTCAACCTAAATACAAAATGCAAACAAAAAATTATAAGTGGCAAATATTAATAAATTTATATAATTTTTGTAATTTAATTAAACTATACAAATTTCAGAAATTAAAAATACACTTAACTTATTAACTTTAATGAATTTATAATTTGGTAAAATTTCATAAATTAAACTAAATTAGATTTACTTACAACATTTTATTAAAATTTTAAAAAATTTTTGAAATTAAATTAATTTACACTTAAATTATGAAAATTTAATTAAAAATTTCTTAAATTACATTACATTGCTATATTTAATTACAAATGAACAAAATTTTACTTTATTATACTTAAATTTCTAAAATTTAATTCAATTATACTTCAACGACTCATTAAATGTTACTAAAATTGCTAAAATTTTACAAATTTAATTAACTTATTCAAATTTAATTGAAATTTCTAAAATTTTAAAAACTTACACTTAAATTACTAACTTTTTTAAAATTTGTAAAATTTAATTTCATTGCACATAACTTTATAAATTTTATTAAATTACATTAAAATTTATCATTAAATATTGCTACAATTTATAAAAAATTTTATAATTTCTAAAAAAATTTGATTAAATTATATTAAAATTTAATTAAATTATATTTAAATTACTATATAAAATTAAATTACACAAACATTTCAATACACTTAAGTTTCTAAATTTGAATTTAATTATACTTGAATTAGTCATTAAATTTTACATTTTCTCAAATTTTTAAGTTAAATTAAATTACATATAAATTAATCAATTTCATTAACTTATCAAATTTATTAAATTACTCAATTTTTTTACATATATTAAATTACTAAAATTACTAAATTTACACATTTAGCACTATAATTTCTATTAAATTTATATAATAAATTATATAATTAACCTAAATTAACCTACCAAAATTTCAACATTCATTCACAATATTCAATTTATGGATTCACATACAACATCATAGAAATTTAATGTCACAGAATTGAAGTATCACATAAATTGAATACATAAATTTAATATCATAGAAATTTAATGCACAACATTTCACAAATAATATCACAAATTTTAATATATCAAAATTCATATAAAATAAATTTTTATTCACAATAATTATACAATTTTTACCATATCTCAATTATACACTATCACAGATTTCAAATGTTAAAAACAAATATTCACATTTTTTCCTATGCAATTTTTGTTAAAAAACATTAAAAAATAAAAAAAATACTAAATAGGGAGGAGGGGCTGCGACGACAACTGGTGAAGGTGGGGGTCGGTGATTTAGCAGTAGGTGCTAGAGAGAGAGAGATACAATAAAGCCAAGAACTGAGAGAGAGAGAGAGAGAGAGAGAGAGAGAGAGAGAGAACAACGCCAGAAGTGACAGAGAGTAGAGATGGAAGGAGAAGAAGGAGCCAACCAGAGAGGAGAGGAGAGGAGAGAATAGAGAGAGATAGGTCGAGAAAGAGAGGAGAACAAAAGGAGAAAATGGAGAGGATAAGGAAAGATAAGAAAAGAAAAGGTCTGTTGAAAATTTTATTCACTATTTTCTAACGAAACGAACATGTCATTTAAAAAAATTTGTTGGTACTCCATTGATATTATATTTTTTTATTGTATTATCTAAATTACTGACGACATACCGACGAGCACTTTGGCACGTTCCTTCCTATGTGCCTTTTCGTTTCCCTCTGTTGGTGATTTCGTCGGTAATATGTGGCATTAAAAGTTGGCACTATATTTTACTTTTGAATTTTTTCATCATAAGTTTATTGACTAAAATTTATCGGTAATAGGTCACTATGTTATATAATGTATATTTCTATTATTTTCGTTGCTTATCTGATGATATTTTTCGATGAAAATTGTTTCGTTGATATATTTTGTTTTTCTTGTAGTGGTCTTCCTTGAATTAGCATCACATCAAATGGAATTTATACACAAAATTACATTATGACATTTTAATTTATCTCATAAGAATGCATATGTTTTATTTCATCTCACAAGAATGCATATAACTTTTATATTAACATATATTGGCCTACTATGGCCTATACATTTAAATTTGTGATTTATGTCAATGTATAATGAAAAGTAACTAAAAAATCTCACCTATCATTTCTAGCAATAGATCTTCCTTGTCTTGACTTTGGTCTTTCTCTATCTCTTTGCTTAGCCTTACTTGTTCTTAATCGTCTCACTCATACATAAGCCAAAACATAGACATTCATTACATCATTACTATAACATCTAAAATATGAAGAGTTACTCAAACTCATCCATAAAATATGTAACATAAACATAACATGTAGTATAATAGGGTAAAAGCCTTTATAATAAAGACAATGAAGTCCTAACCATCAATCAAACATGTAAACATAATTATCATTATCTCTAACTTATAATTTAACTATCACCCTTCATACTTAGCTCATTGTCACCATTTTCCTTTTATTTGATTTATAGTATCAACATTAACATCAACATTTAATCATGTAGCAATCCATAATTATAATCCTTAAATCATTTCATAATCATCAATTTATACTTCTAAATTCATTAACAAACTCATTTCTCATTATAAACCATCCATATGCTCATTAAGATATTTTTCTATAATCGTACCCTAACTAAATGAAGAACATATCCTCCATTCATATATGACTTTAACCATAAAGTCTAAAGTGTTAACTATCATCAAGGAGCTCAATTTAACATCAATTCTCCTCATAAACATAATTAATTTACATATAGACATCCATAAAACTCATTAAGATATCATCCATCTCAACTAGTATGTAAAACATCTTTCAAGACTTTAATACAACTCTAAACATCAAGTTTATAAATGCTATACAATGTTTAAAAGCTTAAATAATAAAAAGGAACTCAAACTACATATATTATATTTATAATTAAAACTCATTTACATAGGGAACAATCATAAGCTTATTAAGATATCAATGTTTAACTCAATACAACTAAGGTATTAGACATCCTTGAAGCCTTAATTATTATCATATATAAGAATTTTAGGATACTATTTAACATTTAAGAAGTCAAAATTATCATGAATTTATATAATCAATCCATATATATCAACATCTTTCAAAGCACTAATTGTACACTACACTAATATTTCCTTTAGTTCAACTCAAGTGTAAAACAATCGTTAAGCTCAATTTCATTCTCAAATATGAATATTAGAACACTAATTGTCATTTAATAGGCCATCAATCATCAAGAACCAAGAGAAATAACCCACAAACTTCAAGTACTTCTAAATCTCCTTTGAAGATAAATCACCTTTCATGTCATAATAACACCAAACTTCATCTCTTCCATTACCACCAAGCTCAAAAATACCTTAGACACACTTATTCAAACATAGAATAAATATATAGGAAATATGACAAATTATAACTTACATGAAATAGGGAGGAGAAAGTCACCAATTTGCTTAAAAGATGGAAGAAGAATCATGAACAAACTTGATTCTCTGAACTTGATTTGGTGGCTATGGATGGAGGACATATTTTGGCAGGATTTGGTTAAGTTTTTAGCTGATAAAAACTGAAGAAATTTTATGTTTATTCATGGAATTAAAAGGAATAAGGTGGTGAGGCAGTTTGGAGGGTGCAAAATGACCATTTTAGACATGTTATCTTATTTAATTAAATTAAGCACTTTTGGCTACCAATTGAGGTTCGATTACTAAAAGTTCTTTGTATTTTTCATGCATTTTTTATTCAATAATCTTTCTTGATATTTAATTATTAATTCCTAACAAAAATAATTAGCTAGAAATTCTTCCTAAAGTCCACCAAAGTGGTTCTTTTAAAGCGTACAACTTATGGAACCTTTGCTTTCAACTCTTCCTTTCTTCTCCAAGAAAATTCAAATACCAAATTTAAAACTCATCTAAAATATATAATTATCATGTCATTTAAATGTACATAGGCACATATATGAAACACACATTAAACAAATATTGTCAATGATATTTTGACAAGACAACTATGCCACTATCCTACTCTTTTTTCTTCCTTTAGGACACTTCAAATACCAATTTTAGGTATCTAAAATACATATAAAATACTTCATTAAAATGTTATTTAATCACACATCAAACAGATTTACATACTTTAATAGCCATCAGAGATCATGCATCTAACTTAGTTTACACCTTAGCTTCCATTATCTCTCCCATTTCCTTTTCACATGTACTTCAACATAACTTTCTTCGACATATAATATTGACATATTATTCATTATTAAACCTTTAATGCCAACATTTATGTACGTACATTAATTATAATTTCTTCCATATGCATACTTACATATTTGAACTTACACTTATTTTCTTATTATGACTTAACATCTTTCATCTTTAGATCTCTTAGCCATTCTTTCTAGCTCATATTATAGCTTAAATAATCATTATTATATCATTAAATTATCACCATTTCATCAAACTTAGCTCCTTCATGCTCACCACTTAAGAGAAGGAGTTCTCATTTATGAGAGACTCCTAAGAACCAGTTTCTGAGCCTTACACAAACTCTTACAAATTGATTTGTCAACTCTTCTCATTTAAGTCTTTGCATTATAAGTATTTGTAGAGCTTTAAATGCTTATTAGAGCTTAAGTGTGATCCTAATCACTTGTGTATTGGGTTTAAGAGTTAGTATAGGTGTGTGCAAACTCTTGTAAGTTATGTGTGAGCCTTAAACAATTGTAAAGGGTTTGGTGTGAGCTTAGAAATACTAAATTTAAGTGTGAGCTTAGAAAAACTCCTTACAGGGGTAATTGAGTTAGTGAAAACCTAATTGGATATTAGGGTTTGTTAACATCCAAACTACTATAAAAATCTTATGTATTAATTTATCTATTTGATCTTTACACTTTTTAATTTCTTAGAAACATTTTCCTACAAATACACCCCCCTTCTTAGTGCATTAAGGATAATAAGTGGTATCAGATTTTGGTTTCATTCTTTAAGCTTAAGTTCATGAGAAAAGATCAACATGGCCATCAAAGGGATCCACCATCCTAGGCGTTACTTTGATGGGATCGATTATGCCCATTGAAAGTATAAAATGGAGGTCTACTTAGATAGTGATTATATTGATCCATGGGATAACATCATTAAACAATGAAAGCCTCTATCCAAGTTTGTAAATGGTGTTGAAGAGGTAATTACGAGGAAGGATTGGGTGGAAGCATATAAGAAAGCAAATGAAGAGAATAAGAGAGCTATGATAATCCTCCTAAGCACTCTATCAAGATAAGAGTGTGGTAAAATGTAATTTCACCCAAGTGCTTATAGCATTGGAAGACATTAGAGAAATACCATGAAGAAACCAAACAAGTAAATCATAAAAGATATAATTGCTCATTACCAAATATGAGCTTTTTAAGATGAAGCTTAATGAAAATGTTACGAAATGATAAATAAGTTTATAGTTGCTATCAATAATATGAGGAAGCTTGGGAAACACTTGACATGTATAAAAGAAGATAATAAGGATCCTAGTAAGATCCCCTCTAATGTATTTATTGATAAACTTTTCACCCATGAGAAGGCTCTAAAGAAGGATAAGGAAAAAGGGAAAGAAAAGGAGAAAAAGAAGGCACTAGCTCTTAAAAGCACATCAAAAGTGATAGCTTAAATGAATTGAAAATAAGTGAAGATGAAGATGAAGAGCTTGTTATGCTATCAAGGAAGGTCAATAAGATCATAAAGAATAAAAAAAAAGATAAGACTTTAACAAGTCATCATGTAACTTTAACTGAAACTCTAATATGGGTATGGTAAAGAAGAAAGATGTGACTTACTATGAGTGGAGAAGGTAAAGGCATATCAAGGTGGATTATCCCAAGAATAAGAAAAATAAGTATGACAAAAACAAGAATAAAGGGTTTAAGTCAATATAGGATCATAACTTCTTAGGGGAAGAAGAGGTTACCAACCTTTGCTTCATGGCCTTGGAGGATAACTCCAATGAGGTATGCTCTACTTCTCATTCTTGTGATAATGATGATGATGATTGTGTTAATGTTGTGTAGGATATGGCTGATGATGAGCTCATGGAAGTTAATGCCCTAAAATGTAAAAAAAAATGTCATTCTAAAATGACATTTTATAAAGAAAAATATTCAAACTAGAGAAGGATTTTAGGCATTTAGAAAAACTTTTTGACCTCAAAAGCTCATTAGAAGAAATTTCTAGTAATAGGTGTATGTCTATATGAAAAACCCTTAAGCTATAAATGCATAGGTTAGAAGTAGTAAAGTGTATTCCCACAAGGATTGAGTTTAAGTACTAAGTATCTTGTGCCTTATATAATCTAGAAAATCAATAACAAATGATCATGGAAATTGTAAAAAATAAATTAAAACTTAAACTTGTAATATTAGGAGACAATTAATGAAGAAGAATGGCCAGGGGTTCAACTTCACTTGGTGGACCTTCCATTGGTTTCCTAATCTTCATCTAATTGGTTCATTAATCACGTGTTACTATTAAGTCACTATAACGATTAATTAATCTTTCTTGAGTAGTAATTGACATACAAAAACATGTTAAACTAAAGGTTCTTCAGCTGAAAAGCTAGATATCATGTACTTTCCTTTTTAAATAAGACTCTAAGGATAATAATAATTTTTTAAGGTTCCTCAACTCATAATAAAACTAAGGAGTTGTTAAAGGATATATTCTGTAAAAAAACCATCTCTCGATTGTCAATTGATAGAATTAATGTGATTAATGGCCAGTTAATTAATGACATGATATTCTCAATAATTACTAACATAGATAATAAATGAAACCAAAAAGACTTAAAATAAAAAAAAAACCAATATGAGTCACTCAAGATCCGTTTCCTACCCTAGCCTTAAAAAAATTTAGTTCATAATGAAAAAGTAAGATGAAAAGATGACAATGAAATTAATCCTAAGAATAGCCATGAACTTCTTCTTTAACTTCCTTGATTGCTTGCACCTTCTCTCTCTATAACTTTTTGATTGACTTCTTGAGACTTGTTATGTTTTGTTCTCTTTTGTTAGGTCAATCTCTCATGCCCTAATTTTGCTTTATTTCCCTCCTTAAATAGTTCTTTAATTCTGCTTTCAAAAAAGAATGCTTGGTGTATGGAAAAGGAAATGAATCTTTAAAGATTTCTTTATTCGCTTTAAGTTTAATAAGGCATACAACCTTGTGTTATCGAAGCATGGTCGTGTGCTGTTGTGATAACTCTTAGCTTGCACTAATCTTCTAGGACACACGATCATGCTTTGAGGCTGTGCATTTTGATTCTCCTTTGGTCTTTTGATGCTATTGAAGTGTATGACCATGTACTTAGACCACATGGTTATGCATTGCTTTTTTCCCACTTGATCTTTATTTTTCTTCACTTTAAAACTACAAAACACTAAGAAACATACTTTAGGTCTATTATCATGCAAATTAAGTAGAAATGCATGGATTTTAGGGGAAATTAAACCATGAAAATATGATAATTAAGATGCTAAACAATTTCATCTAATACCTTCTTACTTATTGCTTTGTATAAAAGGAGTTAAGAACATCTATCTCAAGATTCCATAAGGGAAAAGAAGCCTTGAATACACTCATTGTATATCAAAGACCAACCGTTATCAAATATGGTCTTGGTTATAATAGGACATCAAATTCCCCATCAACATCTTCTACATCTCATTTGATTAAGGCTTTTACACCTTAAACATGTGCCATAGAAGTTGTAATTAAGAAGGCTTAAAGACACATTAAACCTCCTATTCAAATGGGAAGCCTCTATAATGTTCTAGAGTTAGTTCTCAAAGAATAGCATATGTACACATGTATAAGAGGCATGTTCTTAGGCATACACATCCACCATAGTCATGTTCTTATATGTATACTAACTTTAAGTGTGTTGTGAGACCCAACTTATAGGAAAGTAGAGAATTGAACAAGTGAGCCCTTAAATCCAAGGTTTAATGTTTTACTGTATGAAATATTGGCATATTAATGTGTTTTACTACATTAGGAAGGCTCACCTCAAATTAGACGACCCTTCAAAGACTTACCACCAAGGACTTAAATTTGCTTAGGGACCTAAGAGAAGATGACTTAATTTTCATTTGGATTAGTCTTAAATCCACTATAAAAGAAGATGATTGGTATATGGATAGTTGATGCTCAAGACATATGACCAAAAATACTAGTCTTTTCATCTATGTCAAGAAGGTGGATGGTAGCAAAATCATTTTTGAAACAATGCCAAACATAAGGTAATTGGCATTGGAGCAATTGGTGAGGAAGGTTGTTCTCTAATTGAAGATGTGTATTTTATTGATGGTTTAAAGCATAATTGTTAAGTGTAGGTCAATTTTCTGATAAAGGTAACAAAATTATTTTTTTACTTTAAATGATGCCTTGCCAACACTTTAATGGATGTTAGGAGATATTCAAAGGAGAAAGAAATGGCAATACCTATATAATTAATTTACATAAATTGGCTAACCAAACTTTTAAGTGTCTTGTTTCAATTGGCAATGAATCTTGAGTTTTGTATAGAAGATTTGGACATGTAAGCATGGAGCTGCTCTAAAGTATATGCAAAGATAACCTACTAGATGGGCTTCCAAAGATAAAATTATTTTTAGACAGGACATATGGACCTTATCAAATGAAGAAGTAACACAAATCCTCCTTCAAAGCCAAAAATATGGCAAGGACCTTGAAACCCTTTCAACTCAGTCACATGGATTTATTTGGACCATGTAAGGTTGCTAGTTTGGTTGGAAATTGTTGTGCATATGTACTTATTGATGGCTAATCTAGATTTGTTTGGGTTAGTTTCTTAACTCATAAGAGTGATGCTTTTGATTCCTTTAGAAGTTTTGCAAAAAGGGTTTAAATTGAAAAAGGCTATTATATTTAAAAAATTAGAAGTGACCATGGAAAAGAATTTGGAAATGAATTATTTAAAAGTTTTTGTGTTGAGCGTGACATTTTCTCCTAATTTTTCATAAATTAAAACACTATAACAAAATGGTGTTTAGAGAAGAAAACTAGAATCTTAATGGAAATGGCTAGAATGATGCTTAATGAGTATGTTCTTCCAACATATGTTTGGGTAGAAGCTATTAACAACTCTTGTTATGCGGTAAATAAAATCTTCAAAAGACCAAATTTGGACAAAATCTCTTATAAGTTGTGGAATGAAAGAAAGCCTAAAATTTCATATCTTAGTGTGTTTAGTTGCAAGGGCTACATTTTAAATATTGAGGATAACCTTGGGAAATTTGCATCTATGATGGATGAAATTATTTTTCTTGGCTATTCCACCACTCACAAGGCTTGTAAAGTCTTTAAAAAAATTTCTTTTGTTGTTGAAGAGTCAACAAATGTTATGTACAATGAATTTAGTAAACATAGTCTTAGAAATGGCAGTTGTGTTGATGATCTTGTAGGTGAATTTGAAAGACTTAGGATTGATAAAAATGATAATCAAAAGGAGGAAGAAGTCATGGAGGAAAGTCAATAAGCTCACAATGCAACTTCACAAAAAGTCAATAAGCTCACAATGCACCTTCACAAAAGTAAGAAGAGGACAACAAGGTCTTGCAAAGGAGTGGAGAAATCTTTAAAGTCATCCTAAGGAATAAATTATTAGTGATCCATCTAAGGGACTAAGTAGTAAATCTCAATTTAAGGCTATTACTATTAATCTTGCCTCTATATTTTAAATTGAGCCAAAGACCATTGATGAGGCTCTTTATGATGAGTGTTATGTGATTACTATGCAAGAGGAATTCAATCAATTGGAGAAAAAAAGTTTCAAAACTTGTCCCCATACCCAAAGACTATCTAATTATTATATGAAAATCAATGTATAGGAATAACTTGGATGAGTAAGGTTTCATCGCTAGAACAAAGTTATATTGGTTGCTAGAGGGTACAATTAAAAGGAAGTCATTGACTATAAAGAAACCTTTGCTCTGGTTGCAAGATTAGGGCCATTAGGATTTTGCTTATATTTGCATGTCACATGAATTTTAGACTTTTTAACTGGATGCTAAAAGGATAATTTTTAAATGGTTTCATTAAGAAAGAAGTTTACATTAAGCAAACCTGATTTTTGAACAACATGAACTTCCTAATCATGTTTATAAATTAATTTTGGCCTTATATGGTTTGGAACAAGCTCGTAAAGCTTGGTATGAAAGGTTTAGTTCATTCTTTTCATAAATGGGCTTTCAAAAGGCAGAGTGGACATAACTCTCTTGGTTAAAAATGCACAAATATGATATATTGATTGTTTAAATTTATGTTGATGATATTGTCTTTGGGGGGTACTAATAAAAGTGCATGTGGGGATTTTTCCAAGTTTATGACTAGGAAATTTGAGATGAATAAGATGAGTAAGCTCAAGTTCTTTCTAGAATTACAAATCAAATAATTCAAAGATGACATCTTTACCAAATCAAGTACACCAAAGGGCTTCTCAAGAAGTTTGGGATGGATGGGTGTTAAAGTGTTGAGACCCCTTGAGCACATCAACTAAAATTGACAAGGATGAAAGGATAATCCATTTGATAAGAAGAAATACATAAGTATGATTGGCTCTCTTCTTTATCTAACGACTTTTAGACTTGATATAATGTATAACATTTGGTTGTGTGATTGATTTCAATCATGCCCTTAGGAATCTTATTTACAAGCAGTCAAAATAATTTCAAAATACTTGCATGACATAATGCATTTAGGACTTTAGCATCCTAGGAATAATTCATTTTACATTATTGGTTTTATGGATGCCGACTATGTCAGTTGCCTACTTAGTAGGAAAAACACTTTTAGAACTTGTCAATTCATTGGTAAATATTTATTTATTTTTATTTAGGAACAATTAAGTTTCAATTGTCTTATCCATCATCAAAGCAAAATATGTGATGGTGGGTTGTTGTATTCAAGCGCTATGGATGAAACAACAACTTAAGGACTATGGTCAAGTGATCATATTTCAAGCAAATGTGATAACACAAGTGCCATTCATCTTTTAAAAAACCCCATTCAACATTCTAGAAGCAAGCATATACACATTAGGGATTATTTTTGAGAGATTTATGCAAATTGATGATATTATGTTAGAATTCATTGACACTAACAACCAATTAGTGAATATTTTCACTAAGCCTCTTAAAGAAAAACATTTTAATTTTATAAAAAGAGAGCTTGGGATGCTTGATAGTAGCTATTTGTATTAACGTGTTTTAATAAATTGAATTTTATTATAATTCATGCATACATTGTTAATAATTGATTGAAAATTTGATCATGCTTGACCCAATAAAATGCTTGTTGAATGCATGATGATATAATTATGTATTTGATGCATGATCAACTCAAATACACATGAATTTTATCTATATTCACATGCTAAGGTTGATTTTTAACATTAATTTCATCTAATCAAGTGTCAAATGCTTTTGCATATTCACTTCATGCTTTTCAAACCATTTTTGCAAAATGACCTATAAATTACGGTCACAATTTTTAGTTCGCGAGTGTAATATGTGAAAAATCATGCTCTAGATAGTTTGACCTAAATCATGAGCACAACACTTAAGTGGTGAGAGCAATTCGCTTCAAAACAGTTGGTACTCATATTTTTGAATTTAAGCACAACATCCTTATTATAGATGCAATGCAAATTGTCTAATAGTTAAAAAAAATATAGTCGTTATAATAACTAGTTTTCACATTAACGTTATTTTTTCATTTTCTCTATAATTTAGCTATAAATAACCCACATATGAACCTTAAATTACTGAACAAACTTTCTAAGATAAATTAGCATTATCTAAAGCTTTTCTACGGGAACTTTCATTACTCTTTGTCCTTCAAACCCTCTCCATTTATTTCTTCTTTTCTTTCTTAATTGACTCCAAGAAAAATTTCTAAAGCTTCTAAAGGACAAGCTCCAAACTCATCCTCAAATTTTTTGGAAAGCATTAATCATAAGTTAGGTAAGGTCATCAAGAAGTTTGCCTTTTGGGTCATCTCAATGGATATATTGTTAAGATCCAACAAAAATTAACAATTAGTCCTTGGCACCCATATGAATAGGACACAAGTGAGGAAAAAGAAGAGGACGATTAAGGCCTTGAGATCTTTAATTTAAATTTCTATCATTTCTTTCATTGTTTTCATTTTTATTCAATTTGCATTAATCTTAGCACTTTATAACATCAAATATTTGTATCTTCTACTTAATGATGCAATTGCTATATGAATTTGAATTTAATTTAATTCTACTTTGTATATATTATTTCTATTTTGTTTAAATTTTTTAATTGATACGACGAATTTGTTTATTGTGAATTACTAAGTTAATCAATAAGACTTTACTAGTATAACAATTGCTTCATTTACCTTAATCAATTCATCTTTAATCTTTACATTTTCTTTTTGATCTTGACAAAAGGGGAGAAACATTGCAAATTTCAACCTGAAACTTGTATGCATTGGTTAAGGGGAAGTAATATTAACATGTTTATGTTTAATTTCAAGTTTGGCTTAATTTAATTATTAAAATGGAAAAAAAAAAAGAGACTGTTGACTTATGTTGGGTTTCTGACTTAGTCAATCTTGATATTGATTTTAATAATCAAATTGGGTAGCTACTTTTTTTGTTTTTTAGTGTTTGAGCACTGGTATTAAGTTTGGCTAAGTCTTAGACTAGGATAGTAAATCTTAAGTCTTAAACCTCTTTTGATCTCGTCAAAGGAGATTGATCAATTCTAATGTTTCAATTAAGTGTTGTTTTACAGTTTTTAGATAGTCTATAAATTTGAAGTTAGATGAAGTCCATAATCTCCAAAGAAAGCAAAGTGCCTCCTAATTCTCGACCACAACTTTATAACTTGCAACCGTAAACTAGACGAAGGCAGGTTGACAAATTGGACAGACGAATTCGCAGACCATTTTTCTGCTGTAATCAATTCAAAGAAAGGAGAGCCAAAGTCACAGATGAATTCGTGGTGTGTGTTATGCCTCAGTCACGACCGTAAATTTCAAAGTAACTCAAAAGGGAATCAAATTCACAACCATAATATGACAAGTGTCCCAGGCGACCGTTGAAAGATAAAAATTGTGATGGCAACTTGTGGGTAGTGACCGCGAATCATGTAGAAGAAGAGAACATTTTTACAGATGAATTCGCATCCTAAGTCGCGCCCTGTGCAAGAGAAATCGCGACTGCTACTTTTGTGAGCAAGTGAAAGACAATGACTATATTTTCCTGGTGAACCAATTGAAAGATGACACGTGGACTAGCCATTAGACATAAATGAGAATTTTTGCCATAATTTCTAGCTCTCGTATGGAAAATTAGAAAATTACGACCGCGAAAGAGTAGTAGCGACCACAAATGAAGCCTGACAAGCATTTAATGCAAAATCTATCTAGCATATTTGCTACCAGTTTTATTACAATGTCTCTTTGGTGGGTAGAGGCTATAAATACATCACCAAATAGATGTAAATGCAAGAGAATTGATTAATTTAGAACCAAACTCTTGCAATTTGGTACTCAATCTTTTATATTTTTTTAGGTGATTATTGGGTGTGAGCATAAACACCATTTGTAAAGATTGTAGTGTGAGCCTGTAAAAACACTAAAAGAGGTTGTTGTGTGAGCCTAAAAAATACAAGTGTAAAGGTTGTTGTCTAAGCCTTGAAAAGACAAATGTAAAGTTTGGTGTGAGCTTAGAAACACCATTGGAAGATAGTGGAACACCCAATTGTCAAGAATTGGAGAGTGGACGTAGGGTCTATTATATTCAAACCACTATAAATCTTATGTCTCCATTCTACTCATTTTCTTTCTTTCCTTCTTGTTTTAATTTGTATACACCAATTCAACTCCCTCTTCTTGGTGCCTAGGGCCAACAAGTGGTATCAGAGCCTAAACACTCAAACAAACCTTTATTAGTATGTAAAAAATCATGGCATAAGAGGGAATCCACTCACACCTCAAGCCTTACTTTGATGAGATCGACTATACTCATTGGAAGTATAGATTGAAAATCTATCTTGACACAGATGTGGTGGACCTTTGGGATGTGGTTGTCAAAGAATGGAAGCCACCCACTAAGGTAGTGGATCGAGTTAAAGAACTTATCCTAAGGAAAGAATGGGTTGAAACTCACTGGAGATCAAATGGCAAAAATAATAGAGCAATGACCATTCTTCTAAGCTCTCTCTTTCTAGAGAAGAGATTAAAAGAGTGCAATATTGTCAAATAGCATATGCCATTTGAAAGACACTTGAGAACTATCATGAAGGCACAACTCTAGTTAAGTCAAGTCAAGTCGGTTGGAGATGTACGTAATTGAATGGGAGTTATTCATGATGAAAGATAATGAAAACATCACTAAAATAACGAATAGGCTCCCATCTATCGTCACCAACATGAAAAAATTCGGAAGGACACTCACAAACTATGAGGTAAACACAAAAATCCTTAAAACCCTTATTTTAGATAAATTTTGTGCTAGAGTATACAACATCCAAGAGTCCAATCTGAAGATTAGAAAAGTAACAACAGACATTTTGATAGGCAAACTCTTGACTCATGAGTTGGCCTTACAAAACGATGAACAAATGAAGAAGCTAAGAGGCCAACGAGATAAACTAGAAAAAGAAAGAAGAACCCTGGCTCTTAAGTCTTCAACAAAGGAGAAGGAGGTAGAAATTACCTCAAGTGATGAAGAAAAGATGCGACAAGGAGAAGAAGAAGAGCTTTTCAGCCATTTGGAATGATAGCTCAAGTGAAGAAGAGGAAGAAGGTGAAGTTGCCAATATTTACTTCATGGCACAAGAAGATTCTACAAAGGAGGTAAGTACTTCTTCTCATTCTAATTCTGATTTTCAATTTAATGAGATAGTTGAAGAGCTTCTAGAAGCTCTAACGATGAGATGTGACAAATGCAAGTCACAAATGAAATCTTACAAAAGAAAATGTCAAAAGCCAAAGGATGAATATAAATCCTGATGAGCTCAAAAAATCAGTGGATAGTCTTTCTATTTCATCTTCTTCTACGGCTTCACTAAGAAAGGAGAACGACACTCTAAAGGGAGAAGTCATTGAGCTTAAAAGCTCAATCTCCAAGTTCCATAAAGGAAAAGAAGCCTTGGATATATTGATTGTGTCATAAAGACCACCACTAATTAGACATGGTCTAGGCTTTAATGAAGCCTCCTCATCATCTCAAACCACATTTGTTAGATCTTCAAAATCTCAAACCTCAAGCATTGAGGTAATTGGGAAGAAAAGTGCTCCTGACACTAAGCCTCCTAAGTCTAAAGCTAGGAGGAAGGCTCCCCCAAGCTCTAGAGCTAAGATTCAAAGAGCTAAGCATGCCTTTATGTACAACAAATAGCATGGTCATTCTCATAAAAAATTATCTACTCCTACTCATCATACATGTACATGCATGCATTCATATGACCAAAGTGTTAGAAGGCCTCCTAGACATACTAAATTTATGCATAGGAGAAAGATTCTAAGTCTAGACTCCAATGCCATTATTGCATGAGATTTGGACACATTAATATTCATTGCTATATTAGGAAGGCTCACCTCAAACTAGAGGATCTTTCAACTCCTAACCCCCAAAGACCTAAGTATGCTTGGGTACCTAAGAGAAGGTAACTCACTTTTGTTACGTAGGGGAGTGTGGTCGCCACCAAATCAAGCAATTGGCATGTGGATAATGGATGTTGCAAGCATATGACTGGAAATAGGAAGCTATTCATGGCATTGAAAGAAAAAGAAGGTGGAGATGCCACATTTGGTAATAATACCAAGGGTAAGGTAATTGGCATTAAAGCCATTGGTAAGAATGGTTGCTCTTTAATTGATAATGTTCTTTTAGTTAGTGGCTTACAATATAATTTGTTAAGTGTAAGTCAATTGCATGACAAAGGTAACAAAGTCACCTTTGATCCTAGGGAATGCCGAGTCACCACTTTAGTGGATGATGAGGTTATTTTCAAGGGTGAAAGGAAAGACAATACCTACTCAATTGACTTAGACAATTTGGCTAACTAATCTTTTAACTGTCTTTTGTCTTTGAGCAATGAATCTTGGTTGTAGCATAGAAGACTTGGACATACAAGCATGGATCTTCTTCAAAGCCTATCCAAAGGAAAGTTAGTGGAATGACTTCCTAAGCTAAACTTCTCCAAAGACAAGACATGTGGTTCTTGCCAAATAAGGAAGCAACACCATGCCTATTACAAAGCCAAAAATGTTGTAAGTTCAACTAGACCCCTTCAACTTATTCATATGGACTTGGTAGGACCCATTAGAAGTGCTAGCTTAGGTGGAAAGCATTATGCACTAGTATTTGTAGATGACTACTCTAGGTCCTACTTGGGTATCTTTTCTAACTTATAAGAATGATTCCTTTGATGCTTTTATAAGCTTTACAAAAAGGGTTCAAAATGAAAAAAGTTACTTCATATCTTTTATTAGAAGTGACCATAGAAAGGAATTTCAAAATGAGTCTTTTGAAAATTATTGTTTGGAGAATAGAGTTTTTCATAATTTTTCAACTCCTAGAACACCACAACAAAATGGTGTTGTAGAAAGGAAAATTAGAACATTGGTGGAAATGGCTAGGATAATGCTCAACGAGTATTTTCTACCAAATTACTTTTGGCCCGAAGCCATTAACACTGCATGTTATATT